>JABXWE010019576.1:0-21221 GCA_014611495.1 Limonius californicus | reverse complement strand
ATTATATAACAGGCATTTCACCAATCTTGCAAAATTCTACATTTTTTGGCTATTTATATTAATATAAATACGAGGGCTGTTCTCTTTCCGCTGAGCCTATCTAGCAGGCTGTGATATTTTACAATAAATTTTGCTTGACATTTTAACATAGTTGGTTACAAGTTTAATTATAGTGAACGTTGTCAAATATACTTGAAGGTTTTTAAAATACATAATTTTAAAGTAATCCTTTCCCCAAGAAATCATGGAATTGAAAAAAAAGCATTATCGAGCTGTGATTTTTTACGCTTTCAGACGTGGCTTAAGCCGTAAAGAATGTTTTTTAGGAAATCAATCAAGTATTTGGTGACAAGTCGTGTTCCTGAACTACCGTAAAGCGGCGGTACAATGGATTTCAACGTGGTCGCCTTTCCTTAAATGACAACTTTCGAGCTTCTAAGCCAAAAATGGCAGTTACCGAAAAGAATATTGGCATGTTACTGCTATAGGAGTATTCAAGCAACTTTAAAGGTTGGTGTGAAAACAATTGACACCATTTTACACAAACATTTGATGGTACATAAGCTTTGTGCTCGTTGGATTCCCCACAATTTGACTCCAGTTCAAAAAGAAAACCGTGTAAAATGTTGCAGATCTACACTGGATCGCTCTGACAATGGATCTTTAAATTTGGTGTACACCATAATTACAGGTGATGAAACGTGGGTATACTGCTATTATCTCGATCTCGAAAGAAAGCAACAAACAAATTTCCACTGTAGCACAGGCGTACTGTTAATGCTGAATGGTACACTACAGTTTGTTTGCCTCAATAATGAGTCATTCGCCATATAGTCCAGACGTAGCACCTAATAATTTCCATTTCCGCGTGTAAAAAATAAGTTACGGGGTTTACGTTTTGTGGTTGACGCATTTAAAAATGAAATAAATAACCTAACGCGGGAAGATTGGAGAACATGTTTTGAAGATTGGTTTTCACGGATGCAAAAATGCATTGACTATGGAGGGGAATACTTTGAAAAATTATAAATAAATGTGTTTTATGTGCAAATTGTTTATTACTTTACTAGGCTCAGCAGAAAGAGAACAGTCCCCGTATTTATACAGGGTGGAGCAGAGGAAACGCATGTTTTTTGAACTGCTAGTACGCGGCGACGAGAGGGGGTATTTACATTGAATGAATGTTGGCAGACTGCCCATTCAACGCAGTTTCAGTCGCTATGGAGCGTTGGAGCGTAGAGCATCGTGTGTTCGTTGTCGAGCAGTACTTTAGAAACAATGATTCCGTAGTCACAGTGCAACGTCTTTTCCGTCAAAATTTTAGAGTTGGACGTCGAGGTGCAGTGCCTGATCGAAATACTGTACTCCGATGGGTTGCAGCGTTTAGAAGTACTGGATCTGTGATGAAAAAGAAACCACCTGGTCTTCCCCGTTCAGTTCGAACTCTGGAAAATGTAGACCGAGTGAGAACGGCAGTTCTTGCTAGTCCGAAGCGATCGGCTAGACGACAGGCTGTAGCGTTGGGTATGTCACGTCGTTCGCTTCATCGCATCTTACATGATGATCTTAAGTTACACCCGTACAAGATAATGATCGTCCAGCAGCTTAGTGAAGGGGATTTTGTGCAGCGCAGAGAGTTTTGTCGCGTAATGGACGAAATTTTTACGGAAGATGCAGATGCTACAGTCTTCATGAGTGATGAAGCACATTTTCATCTAGACGGTTACGTCAATGTTCAAAATTGTCGGTATTGGGCGTCGGAGAACCCACATCAATTGCACCAAAAACCTCTCCACAGTTTAAAAGTAACAGTGTGGTGCTTTCAAAGATGGGAATTATTGGACCCTATTTTTTTGAAGAGGAAGGAACTGCAGTTACTGTGACATCTGCGCGCTACGTTGAAATGCTAAACAACTTTCTTCATCCAGAACTTGAAAGGCGTCAAGTGAACATGAGAGAAATATGGTTTTAGCAGGACGGTGCCACAGCTCACACGGCGAGAGCATCCATGGAAGTGGTTCGACAAATGTTCCCAGGACATGTTATTTCGAGAAATGGTGATGTTCACTGGCCCTCTCGCTCACCCGATTTGTCGATATGCGACTTCTTTTTGTGGGGATATTTATAAACAAGAGTCTACATGAACAAGCCACGCACAATCGATGACCTGAAGAATTACATTCGTCAGGAAATTGAAGCCGTGCCGAATGAAATGTTGGAGCGAGCCGTCCGTAACTTTCAGGAGAGGATCCAAATTTGTATCCAGCAAGAAGGACGTCATCTCCAAGACACTATTTTTCGAACCTAATTAAAGTATGTATATTTCAAAACTGCATTAAAAAATCTATCACTTAATGCTTGTTTTTATTAATTTTATCTAACCGTTTTCCAGTCATTCAATAGTGATAAACATGCGTTTCCTCTGCTCCACCCTGTATAAATACAAATAATGTGTACTAATTCAGAAAAGTATAACTTGTATCTACTATTCATGTAAACCTGAATGAATTGCTTCCTACATTATTTCTACAAAAATGAGCTGAACAGTTCCTTTCGGTTTTCCCATACTTCAAACTTTTTAAATCTATAGATCGCAAAACATCCGTTTCTTGCAGAACACTACTAATAAAGACTATCTTAATTATAAATTCTGTAGAAACGTCACCTTGAAGTCAAGATTTGGTGTCTACTTAAAAAAACTTAAACGGTTCTCATGCTAAGTGAGACCGTAATCGTTAGCTTGGGTACACAAATTCGGATTAATACAGGGTGTTTGGAAATCTGCGGATTACAAGTAGTCATTATAATCAGACTTAGACTAACAATATAGAGAATTCTACTTCGGAAGAATTTAGGAGAGTTACGGTGAAGGCCTGGGGTTCAATTACTGGAACATCGGATTTTTAACAGCCGTTTTCCCTCGCAAGACAATAGCAAACTAGCGAGGTATTCTGACTAATAAATCTTTTCTAAAGTAGAAGAGTTTACACTTTCCATGGTTCGGAGTGCACATTAAGCTGTAGGTAGTCTAAGCTTGTGCTACTTTTAAACACGGACAACACAGGCGTAGAAGAAAAGATCGCTACATCTCGTAAAAGACAAAACACTAGAAGAAGAGGATATAAAAAAATAGATGATAGGCTTTCCTTATACACATAAAAATGCATTATTTAACATCATACAGAATTGTCTTGCGCTTCCGTTTTCTTTGAAAATGACCCATTATTTCCTAAGATAGAACACGCTTCTAATTTTTGCACTTTAAAATCTACATAAAGATATGGGTCTCACACGACAATTTAATGGTTTTTAGACAATTTCCATGTATAATAAATAATAGATGTTAAAGCAAATAACTAATAAATTCGGCCATACGTAGAAAAAAATTTCTAGGATCTAGAATCTCACGAACTAAAAACGTGAAAACTTTTTTTGGAATAATTGTTTGAATTCAATGTATTCACAAGAGCTTTTACCATGAACATTAATATGATTAGCAAAATTCAACTATGTATGGGCTTTTAAAGGTGCTTTTGATTGGATCGGAGGATTTAGAGCAGAAAGGCGAAATCTTCAAAAAATCGTAACCGCCTAATGTTTAAAGTTACAAAGCTGAGGGAAAAGCATTGTATTTAAATTATAATACTTTAGAGGATTCAAAGATCGAACAATCATTTTACTAGGCTATTTCAAATTACATTACGATCTACCCGACAGCTACAGATCCAAATTTTCAAAACTCATTTTTTGAGTTTCTGAGTATCCAAAAAGTGTTTTTCGGTAAAGTGGTCAATACTGAAAATTGTCGGGATCACAACGCATTGTATTGGAGACTAAAAAATAGAACAATGATATGTAATACAAAAGTTTACAGTTTATATGCCGCATGTCGTTACCAATATGCCCCTTTAATATACCAAAATCACAATTCAATATGCAAAAAACGTCAAAAACGGACAGTTCAGTCAATACTACATGCATTAGCTTGTTTGGGATAAAGGTGACTGAAATACGGTAACACAGATGACGCTCACACAACATGATATAGGTACACGTAATCATGCTTTTATTCAGCATTACACGTATTTAATATCCGTAGGGAATGTATTTTTGAAAACTTTAGATTTCAAATAGGATTTAAAATATACTAATGCGACGAAAAATTGCCTAAATTTTTAATTTTTGTTTTTATTTGCATATAATTTTGGTATCTACAAGCTCCCGAAACAGACTAATTGCCTCTCTGAAGATTACATGTGTCTAATTTCAAAACTGATATGTCTAAAATATTTCATTTCTGAAGGTTACCGATCTAGTGCTCTTTTATTTCTTTTATTATTTTAAACCTCTATAATCTATTCCCTCTATGGGTGATTCGATTAATGAAATTTATCAATTTTCCGTACTGTGCTGATCAGAAGTCGCATGTAATAGTTTCCAAAGAAGAGAGTGGGATTACAAAACTAAAGTTTGATCAGCTCTAATGGCTTCTGCTCACTACAGTTCGATTTTTAGGAATCACTTAAAGAATATATTTGGAGGAAATTGGATTGCAAAATGGGCTGTACACCCACGGCCGCCAATTATAGTTATAAATGAGCATAATGTACAAAATAGAATAATCGGGGGGTGTATATTTATTACAGCTGACACGCTTGCGGAATGTGCGGAAGTAATGGGAGGCAATTTTCAACATTTACTGAATTAACGAAATTATCTTTTATTTTTCACTTGCTTGGTTTTAATATAGTACGGTTGCACGAATGGGTGCTTTTCATGTTAAATACTAACATAATTAATATTGATAAAACTGTTAACCACTACAGTAAGAGATCAACTTGCCAAAAAGTAACTATGATCCAGGCCTATGCTATAAAAATTAAACAATGTTTGTTGCTTACTTTTAAGGGGCGACACCTTAGCTGTCCCACCCTGTAGAATTATTAAGAGGTAAATTTAAAAAATGAAATGCATGTGGTGGGAATATCGGGAATATGAGGGGCTACTTGTTAAAAATCGTGTGTAGTCACTTAGACTTTATAACAAAGACGAAAAGAAGATAATAAGCAACGGTGACAATAAAATATGATAAATAATATCAATGACTGGAAGAGTAATATGGCTGCTGGAGAAAATTGAACATTTAAGAAATATTTAATTCTCCATTAGTTGTCTTAGATCCCACTACTAAAAAAAAATTTATAAAAAATTAATTCTCAATTTGTTTGGCTTATATAATGAGATGCCCATAAATACGTGTAATGATGATGTTAAAACCTTTCTTAACCTTCGGATGACCAAGGGTCTGCAACTAGCGTCTTTTACCAAGCGGGGTCTTTACGGACCCCAGTTCTTTTTGAGCTTAAACTTCGGCGTCTGATAAGGAAATTAAAGAATGGTTGGGCATTCGATGAAAGAATAATCTATTTAGTATTTAGTTGTATTATTTATGATTTTAAATAGAAAAACTGCATTAGTCTAATACGAGTATAATAAAAAAAGTATTAGTGGCAAGAATCTTACTTATTCTTACAGTCCACACACACACTGAGCTTTATTGAGTGATTGGGGCAAATAAAGTTACTGCAAGTCTGGCATTTTGTTTTTACCTTTCTGTCTAAAGCGCGAGGGCATTTTACACAGCGAGAACATTTAAGATTTGTTGCACTGTTTTCTCCTTTTTCAGTTGCTTTTGGTATTACTGCTTGTATAGCACTGTGGATATGCTTATGTAAATTACCCATATTTTGACTTCGCTCCTCTATTAGGGGTTAACGAGTTCACGTCCAAGTATCTTTAGAAACAATCTGCGCCTATGCGTTTTGTTTTTCTCAAAATCTGGAAATTTTAATGTATACAAAATGAAGCATTTATTCCAGCTATATCAAGTATATTGAAAAACAATTTTAAGAGGCCACCGACGGGTTATTCGGTTTCAGGAATACTCTTTGACCATCTTATCAACTGTATCCACAGCTCCCTTGGTATTGTTGTATTCCAGAATTACGTCGGGCTTATATTTTGTTTCTTCTCCAGATATGCTTGGAGTTAGATATTGTGTAGAAAGTAAGCAAATCGATCTTCGCTTTTCTGGAACATAAGAGGCAAAGGTTGCTTCCTTTGTGTGCAGAAAACTAGTACTATATTTGGCGCGATCTTTATTGGGTCCCATAACGGAAGGTATCTCCCGACGATGCTGTGGTATTGTGCCAGTAAAGGTTTATTGAGTTTTTAGTAATTCAAGTGCTAAATTGAGTGAAGTAAAAAAATTGTCCGTAGTTATTCCATAACCTGAACCTAAGTCATTTACCAGATCGAGAACAACTCTTTTTCCTTGCTCCCTTTCCGGCTGGCCGTCTTTTTACCTAATAATTTTAAAAATTAGAAATTTTAGATTACTAGTATTTCTTACAACTATTGCCAACAGGGGTCTTTGAAGACCCCAATCGACAATATATTTTTTTTTTCAAGAAAATTAACTTAAATTTTATCACATGCACATATGCATCTTGCATATAATGAGGAAAAAGTAGGATAGAAAAATAATTACAGGATTATAATGCGCAAAACGGAAATTATATCGAAAATAGTATGACGTGGGGTCCCAAAAGACCCCTCTTGGTCATCCGAAGGTTAAAATACCAAAACATTACAAAGAACAACATATCAACTTCGGTACTTCATATTTTTAAATCGCAACTCTGTAACAGTAATATTACAGGAGCCTCTATTTTACATGCATATAAATGTTCAAAGTACAGTAAAGTGTCAAAATTCTAATATAATAAGTAGCTTTTAAAGCCGGTACATAGTTTAGGTTTGTAACATTGGCATTTTGTGAAACAGCTGGTTATGTTAATTTTTCATGTCACTTTGAAGTTATGCTCTATTTGTTATTGGTGTTTTTCTTGCGTTAAAAAGTTGTTATTATAAAACAACAGCTGTTTGAAACTAGATCAAATTGGCGGGATCCTTACGTGACGGGCACAGGACAATAAACGAGGCACATTCCTAGCATAACTTAATTTTCACCCTATTCAATGCAACTTTACAGCAAATTTACTTATGAATTCTGTGTATGCAACGGAGCAAAATATTTTCACACAAATGTACGTTTAAATTTTGCGCAAAATTTAACCTCATGTCATACAGGCTTAACATCTATAAAGTTTTAGTCAATTTCCACACAAGGTTTCGAAATTCTAGTGACTGTAGGTCGTATATCCATTAAATGTTATACTGTCTGTTACTCAGACTTTCCTAGCTTTTTACATTATCTTCGGTTCTGCTTTTTACTATATTTCCTACTGGTTACATCCCAACTTTCTCTTTGGCCATTTATTACTTTTCATCCGGAGGAAATGCCCGATTCATTTATCCCCAACTTTTCGAATGTGCCTGCATTGTTTTCTAATTAGTTCATTGTGAATGCATTCTAATCTGGAAATACCGCAGCGAAAGCAGCAGCTCGTAAATATTATATTTCCGTTATCGAAATTTTAATGCGTACACCTCTTACCTGAAAAAACAAAATCTGAGAAATTCTAAAATATTCAATTATAGCCCAATTCCTTTTAAGCTTTTTACGTCGCAATTTCCCTATTCATTCTACGTAATTATGTAAACCAGTTCATCTGCTTCATGATTGTAATTATTAATATGTAATGCATGAAAACTCGCAACTCGGTTCTTATTCTTTATTTGCAAATTTACTTTTTCATCCGCATCGCTTAACCTACGTCGCAATATCCGTTTAATTTTAAAAATTCCATTAAAAAGTTTATGTAAATAGTATAGGAACAGTTCTTAACCGCAATATTTTCCAGTAAAAACTTTCATATTGGTTGTTGTATTACGTGTTACATTAACTGACCTCTTACAAAAAAAAACTATCATCAGAATATACATATGTCGCTCGCCTAATAAAAAGTTCGAGTTTACGCTTCGAAAAATATTTCCTTACAACAGAACACGGATTATAAAATGAAAACCGACCCTCTTTCTCGTGTAATTAGAACCGATTGGATGCGATTAATTCGTACAACAGGCGGGTGCGTAGGATAATATTATGCACCATCGATAATAAGCGTAAGACGATTGGAAGTGTAAGATATCTGGATGCCTGAGACAACTGCACATGTAAAACGATTGGACGCGTAGAACAATATTGGATACTTTACATAATTGGAGGCGTAAGACAATTGAACGCATAAGGCAGTTGCACGCCTAAAATGATTGAACGCCTAAGATGATTGTCGCTATAGGCAATTTGTTTAATGATATTTACAATACGGGGCATATACCACAATATTTGTATTTTGCCAATACCAAAGAAAAGCACTACTACATCCTGTAATGACTTTAGGCTCATTAGTCTCATGGGTCACGTACTCAAGATATTGCTAAGAATAATTCAACATCGAATATACAAAAAATTCGATGCTATTGTAACCGATTCACAGTTTGGTTTTAGAAATGGGTTAGGTACTCGAGAAGCTCTATTAGTATGAACGTTTTATTACAAAAATATAGAGAATTTCAAAAGCCAGCTTTCGTTTGCTTTATTGACTTCGAGAAAGCATTCGACCAAGTCAAACATACCCAACTTATCAGGTCATTAATAAAATTAGGATTAGTTGGAAAAGATATACGCCTAATTAAAAACATCTATTGAAACCAAATGGCGATACAAATGAAATTAAAATCAAACTAGGTGTAAGGCAGGGTTGCGTGCTTTCGCCTATTTTATTTAACGTCTATTCTGAGGAAATATTTCAAAACGCACTGTGGGAAGCGTCCGAAGGAATTAAGATTAACGGAGAAATTATTAACAATATCCGATACGCGGACGTTACTGCACTTTTGGCCGAAAACGCCGAAGATCTTCAAAACATGTTAACACGATTAAATAACGAATGCGAATTAGCAGGACTAAGCATGAATATAAACAAAACAAAATTCATGGTAATTAGCAAAGTACCAGTGGGCCAAATACAACTTACGGTTAATAACGTGCTTATTGAGAGAGTCCGAAAGTATAAATACCTTGGGTGTTGGATTAACGATTCATTAGAACCAGATGAAGAAATCTTAACAAGAATTGAAATAGCTAGAAGTGTTTTCGTTAAGTTTAAATCGATACTGAGCAATAGAAACCTTGATCTTGCAATCCGATTGAAATTCCTTAAGTGTTACGTATGGTCTAATTTGCTACATGGGGTTGAGGCTTGGACGTTAAAGAAAGCAACTATGAAACGAATAGAATCATTCGAAATGTGGACACTAGAAGAATTCTAAAAATATCTTGGACTGAAAGAGTTAGTAATGCTGAAGTATTGAGAAGAATAGGAAAGGATAGAGAATTATTAAGTATACAGTTAAAAAAAGAAAGACTGCGTACCTTGGACACATCCTCCGGAACACTAAATATAAACTACCACAGTTAATAATTAAAGGAAAACTTGTCCGAAGAACAGCAGTGGGAAGAAAGAGATTATCTTGGCTCCGAAACATAAGAACGTGGACTGGAATGAACGTCGAACAACTCTTCCAAACTGCGAATAACAGAGAACAATTTAACCAGGTGGTCGCCAACCTCTGAATAGAGACGGCATTGGAGAAGAAGAAGAAGAAGATAGGCAATTTGACGCTTAAGATGATTACACGCATAAGACGATATGATGCCTAAGACTATTAAGACATGTAAGACCATTGGAGGCGCAAAACAATTGCACGTATGATTTCAAGCGTAATATAATTATAAGCTTGGTAGAATTGGAGGCGTAAGACGCTTACACGCATAAAACGATATGATTCCTAATACAATTCAACGTTTAAGACGATTGGAGACGTACGATAATTACACGCCCGAGACACTTTGAGGCGTAAGATGACTGAATGCGTAAGAAGACTATACGTTTGACAACAATTGGAAGCGTAAGACGATTACACGCATTAAAGAATATGATGGCTGAGACGATTCAACGCGTAATGCAATAGGACGTTCGAGACAATTAGAGGTATATGTATGAATGCAAAAAAGGCATAGGTCAATTGACTCCATATATTTGTAGCCACAAAAAGTAGTAGTAATAAGTTGTTTAGTAAGCATCCTTAAAGTATGTGTATTGAATACCCCAAAATATATACAAATAATAGAATGGTAGAGTTGAAATCTTCCTTGTTAACCTTATTTTTGACTGTGTTTAAGCTAGGAAGTTAAATTATTGTTGTTATTTATTGTATAAATTCTACTTGCCTACTTTACGTAGTTTACTTATTTGTAGGTTACACAATTGCAAATTTCTACTACACGTTATTTATTTACTACTTACTATTTAGGTACAACAGAGGACATTTTAAGTAACTTTCATATTTTGCTCGTGTTGTGGAAAAGCAGAACAACCGAAAACTTAAGTTCGTAACATGGTATATCCCAATAAACACATGAAAAATATTCGTTAACGTTTCCGGCGCGTTCAAAAGTTGCACCCCAAAACCTACCCACGTCTAGTTGTCTTATATGTCCATTTGTCAAACACGTTTATTTGTCATACTCGTACACTCAACTATGTCAAATTGACCGCGTTAAATTATCGCTTATACAAGTGACGTATAATCCAAAATAAACAAAACGGTACCAAATTTGCCATAAGAAGCACATTAAATAGTTGGAAGATAGACCTACCACAACCGCTTTAAATGATCTACGCATTTTTACTCTTTAAGAGAAAGCAGATGAGAGCTTGTAATTAAAGCCTAGCAAATTTGGCTATTATACAAAGTAAGCAGCGGTTTATTAAGCAACCGTTTCGAGAGGAAATTAAAATTAATGAGTACTATAAAATTTACCCAGACAGCCTAATATATTTTCATAAAATACGCAACCTGGAGTTATGACCGTGTGAACGTAATGTGTACGATCCGTGGGCGCAATAAAGCTCAACAATCTCTAGTATGTAGCACATCAAAGCAGAATTTTCTCATAACGTGCGGTTTTAAGTAGGAATATACGTATATCATTTCCCAGATACAATGATGCTATAATTATGCTTAACGGGAGCTCCAAAATTACTGTACAACGTGAGATAATACCACAACAATTGCAAACTTTATTTTGACCGAAATTTCAATTAATACAAAATCAGTACCTAGTAAAATTTAACCTCATATAGTGCAGATTGAGATTTTTCAGATTCAGTTCCTTAATAACTTTTATATAATCAAACAGTAAATGTGTTGCTGAAATAGTTCAGAAAGATAAGAATATAGATTGTCCAAAAGTAGGAATATATTAGATAATTTATATGTAACAGAATATAATAGAATGCAACATCAGTGTAAATTACATTTATGGATATCAAATTACAGAACGTAAAAAATAACTTAATTTTAAGAAGCACAGAACAACTTTAAACGGGATAGTTTTCTTTTGTATATCGTACCTACTAATTAAACGGTTATATAGATATGATGACAATAAAACACGCTCATGTTAGCTAATTTTAATACAATTTAGTACACCCTTAAGTCTTAACAACGGAGAACCATTCTCATTAAATATCTCATAATGAAATAACACGTTATTCATTCCTTAACAATTATATATACTCTGCGGCAAACTAACTACAGAAGATTCTAAAATATAATCTTATAAGTAGGATGCAACAAATACATTTCTGTGGAGATTAACTTTTCAAATGACCCAACGGTAGGAAACGTTAAGCCATTTACCTCAGCAGCCTAGTCGTGACTGCAAAGCATGTATGTGTAAAGATTTCCTTTTGTAACCTAGTAACACCCCTTTATAAATAGAGATCAATGTTTCGGATTTTGTTTGTTTCATTTACTGATACGAGACCTACTACAAAAAACTATTTTTCACGGCAGAGGAAAATCATGTTTCCATTTATATATCTGTTATTTGTAAATATACCCTTACTGACCATTATCAAAAAAAAAGAGAGGATTTTTCCAATAACTGTTGAAAAAACAACGTATGATGCGTATATTATGACAGTGCTATAAAAAATATAATCAGACAGAAAGCTGGCTAAAAGGTGCCTTGGGGTTCTGGACAGTCCAAAACGTAAAAATAGGAGAAAGACTTCCAGGTATTGCCATATACATAGCTCAAACAATGGAAAAGTAGGAAGAAACAACTACAGAAACGCCATTATTTCAGTAGTTAAAAATAGAGAATTATAAGAACTTTAAAAATGCCTAAGCTCAAACTATAAGATACTACAAACTATAAAATAAAAGAAGGCGCTGCAGGAGAGTCAGTGTCGCCAAAGCTCCTATACCGTGGAAAGTAAACAGAAAAAAATGGAGTAGAGTGAGGAGAGTAGAGGGTTGCAGAAGCACAGCTACTGCCAGTATTTCACACCACAGGAAAATACAAGAAAAAGCTACAGAAGCACCAGTGATTCTGCGAAAAAGAAGACGGTTACAGGGATACGGGTATTGCAGGAGTCCGCAAATCACGGAAACAGTAGAACAAGCAAAAGTGCGAATATTGCTGCAGCGCCTACACCACGTAAAAATAGAAAAAAAAAACAGTATTTCAGAAAAGAGAAGCATCGAGTCAGTTTCCACATCAAGATAAACTAGGAGAACGAACTGCAGACGTGCGAAAGTGAGAGCTGAGAGAGCACAGAAAAAAATATATAAAATAATGCTATTATGGCAAGAGTGCGTAAATGACGTCAAAGTAGAAGCAAAATCTGCAGGAACGTGAGTATCCGGTATTGTGAGACTCCACAAACTACGGAAAAGTGAAGGGAAGAGGCAGGAGCGTCAGAGCGCTCAGCCCACAGAAAAAGCTAAAGTTGCAGAAATGTGTGTGTAAACCACGATAACGCAGGAGAAAAAGCTGCAGGAACGCGAGAATTGGCAAAGAGCTCAGATCACACGAAAAAGAGATACAGGAAGGAACACAGGTATTGTAGGAGTGCGTAAACTGCGTCAAAGTACATAACGATAACATACTTAAGTCATTGGTCAACCACAAGTGTGATTAACATGAACCGTGAAGTTTCACCAAATAATGGTTAAGTGATTCTCGGAAAATTTGTGCAACAAAAATTGTGAAGGTAGCATACGTAACTAACGAGAAACACGCTATAATACAATACATTATAAGTAATTCTAAATAATACAATACCTTTTTTTTCTCATTCATTCTTTCTAACGCCCCCCCCTCCCCCCGGAACCGCTTTGGAGTTACTTCAGGGGGGTGCGGGCGTCCCTTACATACTAACCATTCATTCAACATGCACCCGAAACTTAACTAAGCGAAATCCGGACGCCCCAGTCGGGATTCGAACACCCCAGCCGATCGACCAGATTTCGCTGTGACCTCGAGTGGCAACGCGTATCCGCACTACTCCACCGAGGCCCCTAAATAATACAATACCTAAAAATACCTTACCAGCAAAGTTAAGATAAAAAATTACTTTTTTTGATAATAGCATTGGCATTTAAATCGCCTCCGCTGATATTTACCTTACTAGCTATAACGTCAACGGAAACGGATGTTAACTACCTGAAAAATGTACACGTATACTAAATTATTAATGAAATTTAAAATACTTAAGATAAAGGCGGCTAAGGGCGAACCTTATAACAGCACAGAGAAATGTCTTACGTTTAATATTCAACATTGTGTTTTTCCATTTAAATAAGGTACTTTTGATAATAAAATACAAAATATACAATATTTATAAAACCATGTAAAATATAACTTGGCAGGCCTTTCAACCTAACAATTACATTAGAGGTCGATACTTGCAATGGATTATCCGCCATTTCACAACTTGGTAAATTCCAACTTCTTAATGATTTAACTCTAGAACTTAATACTCGTAGGAGGTTCCGCAATGCACTCTTGTTTGTGTGGAAGTTCTATTTCCGCTTATCGGGTTGCTCCAGATTTAGACTTCGACTCGTATCCCCATTGGAAGATTAAAATAATATATTCATGGTAATTCTACGAACCACTCAATAAACGTATATATTCGGGGGAAACGCAAATATTCAAATATCAATATACCTAAAAATATTAACACAGTACTCTCATAATAGATATAGTAATGGAAAATGTCAGCAGAACAATAATAAAATCCGAATGGTGGCATATAAAGCAATAAAGTGAATATGGGTTCGACTTGGGTTTTACGTGCAAAGAAACGAAAAGTCTAGTACAAGAGTAAAATGAAAGCACACGAGCGAGTGTATTTTCAATATACATGAAATCGGTAGCGAATCTACAAGACTAGATGTATATTGCCGAATGTGAAAATATATGTGAAGTCTGTGGTGGCAAATTTTGCACGACAGATTCCTTAAACAACCAGGAAATATAGGTTTATGTGGATTCAACTAGTGTAAATAAATCGTAAAGTTGAAAACCATCTAGAGTATTTAATCCTTACATTACCATGAACCCAAGTAATATAATTATGTTGAGTGCACAACATAAAAATATAAACTTTACTGTTGAAACTGTTAAAGTTTGTAGAACCACATTTTGGTAATTCTCCACTGTATTATCAAACCTCAATAATTTGATAAAACTCTACGAACCAGCCTTCTTTGCAGGGAAGCTATAACTGATTATTGATCCGAAGGATGTCTCTGATGTCATTAATTACCCACCAAAACGGATTAGCACATACAGGGTAAGCCTCGTAATTAAACCATCTTATAATGGATTTCGTAAATTATTTACAGAGATGACTGCTTTTAACACGGGAGACTAACGGTTTACGACAATAAGCAATTTCCTGTGCATCCAATTATATTTCGTTAACATTATAATTTTAAATTTAATATGCGTATTATTATAATTATAATAATAATTTTGAACGAAACAGAAACCTAATAAATTATCTAACAGATCGATAAAGTCATAATATCCAATTCTTAATCAAACAAAAGTACTCCACCATTTATGTACAGAAAGAGTTAGCAATCACTAATTTCTTAAGACCTAATTATTTTGCATTACATGGAGGCTAAAATTAATTTGTACGCAGTACTATATATTGCTAAGATAAAAACGTCTCTTATTTTAATTACTTGCATACATCAACATAGATTTATATAATACGATTGAAGTGTACAAAACTTTGAAAAGCCGCTAACTTGGTAATACGGTTATGAAATTAGATTTAATAACCTTAAATCATTATAGAGCTCTGAGCTGGGATCATTTATTTGTAGTAAATAATTTCTAAGACACGACGCAATACTGCTTCCTTTTATTTGTACAATTCCAGTAATATGTACATATGCCACATATACAACACAACGCTTCAATTGAAATCCTTCGAGAATTGCAATCGTGCATTCCGACATGCAGCACATGAATTTACAGCAAGTACTAAACCAGGATGATTTAATACCTTTGACACAACGATAAATGGCAGGTTTAACGATTTATTGAAAATTGAATTTTCGTTGACTTGATTAAAAGAAGTAAGTGATGAATCGTGATTTTTCAATTAGAGCGCCCAATGCATTTGATAACAATGACATTATCTTTATACGTTCTTCACATCTTGTTAAGTGTATATTAAATAATTAAGGATGATATTATTTTCGAAAAATCTACAGTAGTATAACATGTGTACAAATAAAGCGCTAAATATAAATGGGGAGAAGCTGAAGAACTTGAGATTTGCTGACGACATCGTTTTGTTTGCAAACAACAAAGATGATCAACAAACCATGATGAGGCAATTAGAAGAACATCTAAGAAACCATGCCTAAAAGTTTATCTGACTAAGACAAAGACAATGTGTCCTGAAGACACACAAATAACTGTAAATGTAAGTGTACATGTACATGTAAATGTAAATGTAAATGCAAATGCAAATGTAAATATATATATTATAATCATAACACTAAAACGAGAAAACAAAGAACTTGAGGTTGAAAGAAAAAAAATCCTCTGGCATGGGCAGCTTTTGGAAAACTGGCTTATATTTAAAAAACAAGTAAATACCAGAACGCCTGCGATCTAAGCTATTTGATCAGTGTACAGTCCCTGTAATGACATACGGCGCACCATCATAGACGTTGACAAAACAAATAACAAAAAAACGAAAGGAATTCCACTACGAGACAGAAAGAGAAATGAATGAATAAGGTATAGATTCAAGTCCCTGACTTAGTAGAAAGAGTGACAGATTTAAAATGGGAATATTCAGGACATATAGCCCGAATAAGAGACAGCACGTGGAACATTAAAATCATACAATTGAGACCGTGGACAGGAAAAAGGAAGGCCAATAATGAAATGGCACGATGATATAAAAAGACTGGCCGGGCTACCATGAATAAGAGCCGCATAAGATCGTAGCACATGAAAAAATTGAGGGAAGCCTATGCTCAACACTGAGCGAATTGAGGACTAAAGAAGAAGAAGAAGAGAACATGTGTGCAATTTAAAGGTAAAGTAGTTAATGTGATATCATATCTTCCAAACAACTGATAAATCATCGCAAAACCAGAGCGCTTATATGCTGCTGATATTATTATATGTAAAACATTTGCACCGGCATGCAGAACAATGACGTAAACAACCAGACAACATATCCGACAAAATTTAGAAAATAATTATTATTAATCCATATGACCGTGGTAGAATCTGAAGTAACAATTGACCTTACAACTACCACCTTAGTGGCAATGTCCTCCGAAGAACGGCCGGTCACTGTTGTTTGCACCACCATATGATCGTCGGCGTTTCGATAAGACACAATGGAGGTTGCTAACCATATTTCTAAATTGACATTGACATTCCCTACCAAAACATATTCCCAGCATTTTCACATTTTTAAAACAAATGGAGGCCAAGGTAGTTATTCTGCTCTATTGGCATTACTGCGTGCACTTTATTGACGCTAACAACATAACCCATAATTCTCTGATACTTCGCTGTTTATTGGGTAAGTCATGTGAAGTTATTTCTTTAATTAGTCTTACAGTTATTCAATCCTACTTTCCTAATAATGACCTAACAAAGGCACTTTTACTTGCAATTATTACAATAATTTTAATAGACACTGCCACCACTGAAGTGGTTTATTAGTTACTCCTACATTATTCAAAACCGATTTTCAGTAAAAACTGATAAAGAACCCTCGTTTTCTAATTTTCTATTGTACCTTAATTAAAAATCTGCTTGTACACTTAACTGCATCACAAATTATATTTACTTATTAACGACCAATTGTTATTCTAAAATGTGTAAACATGTTTGTAATTTTAAACTGCATAATGCATATGTCTATAGCAACACCAAACCACAATTTTTCGCAGGACTATGAAACACGTTTAAACAAACGTAAATTTGTATCCGTTGTAGTTTTAAGTGATACAGGAGACTAATATATCCTTACTAATTAATGTACTCATACTGCATACCTAATCAAAATAAAACTGCAATGCTCATAAAAAGCGTAACTAACATGCAATTACAGCGTTCATGCTGAAAAGTACTAAGGCGTTTTAAACGTAAAATTTATTTCACAATTAACATTTTCTGCAACTTCAGCAAAGAGCATTAACAGCGTCAATTACAGACCCGAAATAAGGCAGCACTTCATCATCATAATATTTCATATAGCAGGAGTGGCTACATCAATCCTCAAGATAATTGAACATAATGTAATTTAATTATCTTTGGGTTAGTAAGTTAGAACTTCAAGTAGGAGCACAAAGGCTTAGTTTACATTAGCTATAAGCTCATTAGTAATAATACTTCCTAACTGCACTGCAGAATTACAGCCACACAATTACAACTGCAGGATATTTGGCTAATTAAGGTCAGCTATTATTTTCCAGACAAATATCTACACAAGCTTCCGAAATGCTGCGCAACCGAATTCTACAGTATGAATTACCATTCATTTAATACACCCGGTAAATTCGACATATTTATTTAACAAAGAAATCGCACCTGTTCTGAACAGAACCGCATACGGGTTTATTCAACTACGAAGCTGACCAAAGTATCTTAAAAACTGTTTAAGAGATACCTAGCCAATTAAATTGCGGGGTGAATTGCAAATTACATGCTGATCAAAATTCAATGCAAATATTTGACCTAACTATCGTTAGTTTTTGAGCTATGGCCCAGACACAAAAAGTGTCAATTTCTTTAACACCCTATTGCGTAACTAAGTATGTTCGTTCGTTTTTCGATGCTATGAAAACTTTATCAAATATAGATTTTAACTAAAATATAATCAACATTTCTATTTGCAAGAGTCATCATCAAGCTGATACTTTGGTATGCACTCTTATTAGATTTTCCTACAACATTTTTTGTTGCTTATTCCTGCAATGTATAATAGTATAGTTTATGTTACTCAAACGGCTGTTGTTTACAAAAATATTTGAGTTGGGTTTAAGTTTATTCCTACAAACACTTATAGAAGCCCCTTACCGTTACAGTATTTAGATAACCTAAACACGTATTTCGGCAAACAAGCTCCGTTCCGTAGGAACATTGACACCACTTAGAGTATCTAAAGTAACTTTGACTACTACTAATTAGACATCAACGGTGGGAGTCTTATAAGGCTTTCATTGTTGACTTGGTGAAGAGCATATCTTCAGAGGTTTCCCTTTACCAAAGTTTCTTAGGATTATCTACGTGGCGTGTGTTCCTACTGAAGATGGTAACTTAGTTGCCAAAATAGTTGTTTACATGTTCTAAACATTGTGCTGGTAAGAGCTTTCCACAAGTATTAGTGCATAAAATATTAACCGGAAGTAGAGTGCTGTAATGTAAATTAAGATTAAGAAAAAATAAAATAAACTTCGTTTTGTTTTCAAAAATAGTAAATGCCGAAAGAGGATCTTGAAAACGCAATACTTTATTATAACAATTCATTATATCAAGTACAAAATATTCAAATTATCTCAAAACAAAAAAATCCTCTAAATACTTATCAAATATTTCTCCACTCATGCATCACAACGTTGACGTTGCCTTTCAAATGAACTATTTTCCACTAAATGTCTATTGACATTTACTATATGGAAAGATACAATCCTACATATATCAAAAGAGAGTTATAATGCCGGGTAGATTAAAAATGTACTTTATACAAATAAAATAAATTAATACTAACACACAAATTAACAAATGTTTGAAGTAATGTAGGTACTATTTTACCACGATAAGCTCGTAGCATTTAATACGCTTATAAATAACATCTGCATATCATAAACTATAACACTCTATACCCTGCTAAAATCAACAACAAACTGGAAAAAAATATATGACGCCAATAACAGAAAATAAATTTGATGTTCATTTTGAAGCATTGACACGTAGACTACACAATTTGAAACTACTATGTTAGTTTAACCTTCGTATTTCAATTTCATATTTATATGAAACTGCTGTTAGTTTCTGCGCAGGACGTCAGCGCGTACATCGTATTTCTGTCAGTCGTCATGGATCAACGAGTAAATATCAAATTTTGTTGTAAATTAGGAATCACTCCAACACAAAATTATTAAATGTTGAAAACTGTGTATGGTAATGTTCCTACGTCGCACTAGGTGTTTAAACGTTTCAGAAATAGACGTGAAGATGTTCAAGGTGACGCTGAGCAGGCAGTCGTTGATCTCTAGAAATGAAGATTTGGCCGCAAGAGTTATGAGAAAAATGTGCCAAAAATCGCGGAATGACCTCCGGAACAACGGCAGATTAATTGCTCGCCAACAAGAAGAAGATTCGACAAATGGTGCATAACAATTTAGGGAAGAGAAAGATCTGTACAAAATTCTCCCCACATAGTCCTACGGTTAAACAAAAACCGTGCAGACTTCCTTCGGGTGATGAGTCATGGATGCTTCAGTATTATCTTCAAACTTAACATCATACATGTTGTGGATTGGAAAATCGGCAAATCATCAACACCTAAAAGATCTAGTTTGCAAAAATACAGAATCAAAAGCGTGCTGATTAAATTTTTCTATATGCAGGTTGTGAGCCATAATAGTTATTTATGGAACAAGGCCGTGAACTAGGACTTTTTTTTATGAGAATGAATATTATTTGGCGAGGCGCAGCCGAGCCAAATAATCATTCGAATAAAAAAAAGATAGTTCACGGCCATGTGGCATACAAAATTTTGTGTGCAACTGTGAAAAATTACCAAAATTAAAGATAAATAACGTTCGAATTATCTCTAAAAGCTAATTTCATTCAAGATCATGACCCGTAAAAGAAAGTCTTTGTCGGCCGGTAAAAAATAGTCTTTTTTTTACGTTGTCAAGACTTTATTTACGTTGTCAAGACTTTATTTTACTATAAACAAATATGCTATTTCACGACTCAAAATCAAGAAAAAAAAGTGACGTTTTTTTGACATTTGCACACAATAGTATATTATTTTATATGGAGGAAAAGTGATACTTTTCATGACGCGCTCGTGTTTAACAGCCGAACCGAGTGAGGCTGGTAATAGAGAGCAAGTCATGAAAAGTAACTTTTCCTCCAAATAAAATATGCTGTTTTTTCTTCAAATGTCGACAAATTAATGCAAAAACGTCTCTTTTTGATAGTAATAATTTTTAAACATAATTGGGTTTCGTAAGGCGGTTTAGACCGGTGTCGGTGAGTAGGCACAGGTTGTTGCTATAGTAATGTAACATTAAGCTGTCAGTGGACACTGTCAACAATATTAATTTATTTTTTACAATTATTGCGTCTCCGGTTGCGTTCGCATTGTACATTCAATATTCATTTGAATGATAAATAAAAGTTTTAGTTTTGTTTTTAGTTTAATAAATCTTGAGTTGTAGACGCTTGTTTTCTTGTTTCTATCTATGTTGCTATGATAACACTTTTCCCTCCGCTGGCGGGAAAGTGAAAACTAAAGCTCCGGCGGAGGAAAAATGAAACTTTACGGTCGCCTACATAGTCGAAAAATGACAGATTTACTGACGTTTGAAGAAAATAGTTATTTATGGAACAAGGCCGTGAACTAGGACTTTTTTTATGAGAATGAATATTATTTGGCGAGGCGCAGCCGAGCCAAATAATCATTCGAATAAAAAAAAAGATAGTTCACGGCCATGTGGCATACAAAATTTTGTGTGCAACTGTGAAAAATTACCAAAATTAAAGATAAATAACGTTCGAATTATTTAATAAAAGCTAATTTCATTCAAGATCATGACCCGTAAAAAAA
>JABXWE010019575.1:0-14483 GCA_014611495.1 Limonius californicus | reverse complement strand
ATTCTGATGTCTTGTTCATTTATTCGAACCCCCTCCTGTACAGCTTCGCCACTCTCCGTGAGGGGGGCTTAGTTTGAGAACTGCTGGTTTAGTCGATGATATTATGTACACTTTTTTAAAGGAACTGACCCCCCCCAGCGACAACATCACTCTTTCAATTTTATTGAATAAAGAAAATATATATTACTTCAATCTAGAAAAACTATAGGCAGTGAAACAGGACACTTGTTATTTTTATACTAATGGCACTTTCTGGATGATGTCTTAAAATAGTGTAGAAGTATATTAAGAAGAGTAACTAGACTTCAACTTTAAATTCGGAGATATATGATTTGAGTAAAAATTATAAGCTTAGAGTTACCACCTTACTATTTCCCTCGACAAGGAAATTCAATTTCGTATGTTTAAGTTTCTAGGCAAAATTTACACTTTAACGTTAATAATTATTATTTTTGTCGATTGAATGTTTTACAGATACAGATTTCATTTTGAAAGTAGATACAGAACACCTCCAGAGCCGAGTTATAGATTTTATTATTATATTGCTTGAGTAATTTTTTTTAATTTCCTTTATATGGATCTGTCTGTTCGATATTCGTTGCTACAGAATGAAATACACAGGGTGGTTCCCTAAGTTATAGAACAGTTAATATTTTGGTCATTTATTGATTCTAATTTTTTTAAATAGGCTGGTGTTCTTTATCCGAATATTAATTATTGTGAAGCTTAACCTCTTGGAAGTTCACCAGGAAGACTTACAATTTTTTTCTCATGTATTATTAGTTTATATTATCATTAAACAGTTAGTTGAAAAAAGTATCCCAAATTTGTATAAGACATTGATAAGATCATTTTATACAGTGGTTTTAATTTCTCATCCGTTTTTAAGCAATTCGTTGAAAAAATTATTTGGAATGGCGCCGAACAGTCATAGCGCACGTAGGAAAAATACCACACACTGGCTGGCCATATCGCTTAAGAGAATTAATTAATAATATTATAACACTGAACACAGACATAGAGTTAGTTTATAACAATTACAAGTAACATTTAATATTGCTTTATAAGTATTACAAATGGCACATGAAAAGTCTTACAAATACTACCGCATTAAACATCATGTATAAAAGAACAACATTCCAATTAACATGTTAAAAGCTTCAAAATGCTAATACTTCTTAATAATTATCATATCATTTAAATTTATGCCTCATTGAAAATCACAAAATCACAAATTTTGCACTGAAACAGTTTCCTTCCTTTCTGTATGTGTCCTTATATGTCTGTGCAAACTAGTCTTACGTTCACTTTCATAGTTACACATATTACATTTATATGGTTTTTCTCCTGTATGACTTCTCATATGTTGTTGCAAGTTAATCCTCCGCGCACTTCCATAGTCACATATGTTGCACTTGAAAGGCTTTCCTCCTATGTGACTGCTCATGTGTCTTTGCAAGCTAATTTTCCATGTACTTCCATAGTCACATATATTGCACTTGAATGGTTTCTCTCTTGTATGAGTGCTCATATGATTTCGCAAGCTATTCTTATGTGCACCTTCATAGTCACACATATTACATTTGAATAGTTTCTCTTGTGTATGAGTGTACATATGACTTTGCAAGCTATTCTTATGTGCACTTTCATAGTCACACTTATCACACTTGAAAGGTTTCTCTTCTGTATGAGTGGTTATATGACTTTGCAAGCTCTGCTTCTGTGCACTTTTATAATCACAAATATTGCACTTAAAAGGTTTCTCTCCTGTATGAGTTCTCATATGTCTTTGCAAGCTAATCTTCCATATACATCCATAGTCACACATATTGCATTTAAATGGTTTCTCTCCTGTATGAGTGCTGATATGTCTTTTCAAGTTATTCTGGTGTGCAGTTTCATAGTCACACTCATCGCACTTGAAAGGTTTTTCTCCTGTATGAGTTCTCATGTGTATTTGCAAACTAAACTTCAGTGCAGTTTCATAGTCACACTCATCGCACTTGAATGGTTTCTCTCCTGTATGAGTTCTCATATGTCTTTGCAAGATAATCTTCTGTGCAGTTTCATAGTCACATATATTGCACTTGAATGGTTTCTCTGCTGCATGAGTTCTCATATGTCGTTGCAAGTTGATCTTCTGTGCAGTTTCATAGTCACATATATTGCACTTGAAAGGTTTGCCTTCTATATGAGTGCTCATATGTCTTTGTAAACTAATCTTCCATGTACTTCCATAGTCACACATATTACACGTAAATGGTTTCTCTCCTGTATGAGTGCTCATATGATTTCGTAAGCTTTTTTTGTGTGCACTTTCAAAGTCGCATATATCGCACTTGAAAGGTTTCTCGCCTGTATGAATGCTCATATGACTTTGCAAGCTTTTTTTGTGTGCACTTTTAAAGTGACACTTGTCGCACTCAAAAGGTTTCTCACCTGTATGAGTGCTCATATGACTTTGTAAGCTATTTTTGTGAGCACTTTCAAAGTCACACTTATTGCACTTGAAAGGTTTTTCTCCTGTATGAATTCGCATATGTCTTTGTAAGCTAATCTTCCATGTACTTCCATAGTCACATATATCGCACTTGAAAGGTTTCTCGCCTGTAGGAGCGGTCGTATTACTTTGCAAGCTATTCTTGTATGCATAGCGTTTGTGCGACTTTTTCCCAATGTGAGTTTTAACACTTTGGTGCACAGGAGGCTCTATTATAACATGATCTTTGTGCCTAAAGGTTTCACTTTTTATTTCTAATTCTTCATGCAATGATTCCAGTTTGATGGACCAATCATTATCATATTTAGTATCATCTTTTAATTTGGGGGCTTGTGATGGCAATTCCCATGTTTGAATCTCTTCCTGTTTTACTGTAACATATGTAAATGTTGGTTATGTGCATTAACTAAATCCTACATAAGTAACTACACTAGCACAAGGTTATTTTAAAGACTCCTGAAATTTGTGCGGTTTAAATCATTCAACATATTTGGTCAATTTTAATGGAAGTTTTTATATTATTATCGTTGCTACAAATCACTTTGGCATGCATTTTAAAAATACCGAAACTTTCTGAAATTGTTTTTAAGAAAACGGGTGTTTATTATTATGTCCTTGCTTCTATCATTTAACTTAGAATTGATTTTAGGTATATAATGCAAATTTATCATTGTTTCCAACTCACTGTGAGATAATTCCTTCTTGATTTCGGTTTGATGCCAGATATCAAATGCAGAATCCGAAAAATTTGATAAAGAAGTCGCACAGGTAATGGCAGGTTTGACATCTACATTCATATTAGATAAGGTGTTCATGTTGATATTGACAAGTTTTGCTGTAGTAAACAATTGGTTTCTTTGTTATCTGCCCCTTCATAATATATAAAGTAAATATGCGAATACGACTCACCTTTATTGTAGAAACTGGTAATAATAAAATATGCGATTAGTGTTAGTCAAATACTTTTCAACACTTTCTTACCGGCCCGGCACTATTTCTGAGGTGTATTAAAACAATTTTTCAGGTTACAGAAAATGATATTTGAACTACTTTCGATCGTTATGTAAGATGCCTCAAATAGTACCGTACCTACCATACAGGGTGGACCTGAAATAGTTAGTCAAACACCCATCTACCAAACACTAAAATAAGAAAATAAGTTCACATAAACCTTAATCCCAAAATGTTTCGTTGCGGGTTACAGCATTCTAAAATTAGGCTTGTCCAATCATTTTTCTGCATGTAATTATAGTGCTGGTTGGGTCAATGTTTTATGTGCATATGTTACTCATCAAGGTTGAAAATTAGAGCCTAGTTTCGTTATTATAAGTTAACCAGGGGCGTCTCAAATGCGATGATAAGTTTCTTCTTTCTACAATATCTTATATATTGTTTAATTGTCTTATTTTTGGCAAAACAATCTTATTCGTTGTGCAAAAGTACCAAAAAAGGTACTCTTGTTAAGAGTAAATAAACTCAACCGTTTTCGATATAATTCAATTATTATGAAAAATCGAGTTGCCTTGAAAATTTAGAAATTTTGTACTATATGGATTAAATTCGTATAATAGATTCAGGACAAGACAATAAAAAACTTATATAAACATTTGTCTGCAAACACTTACAATTCAAGGTATAACCAATTTAGTGTTAATAAGTAAGATCCTGTTCAGATAAAGCATTTGTTGGGCTGTATCTTATAAACTAAAGTTTATATTTGGCTGGAAAATATAACAATATGTTTTTTGCTTCAAATATTCTCTACGTCGATTTTATTTTTGCACAAACTGTCACATGGAATAGATTAAGAAAAATTACATAAAAACAAGAAGAATACCATTTGATTTTTGTGTGACTAATAATGACTAAAAACCCCTCAAAAACAAAAACAATAATTGTTTAATTCTTATTTAATATACGAATTTTTAAGAAATATAAACGATATTTAATGGGATTGGAAATATTTTACTCATATTTCTAGATGACTAATAGGATGAGATGCATTGGACAACTTTCAAATGGTTTTATAAGCGACGAGTCTGTTTAATGTAGTCCTGTGCTCCACAGTAAGAAAAAAGCAAAATTAAAATGGGTTACAACGTATGTATTACGAGATTCCCACCAGTGCATTGCATACGCGGATGACCTGGCACTGCTAGCCAAAACAAGGGAAGAGCTAAAAGCTATTCATAAGATTGGACAGAAGTCCTGAAGAGGCTGGCCTACAGATCAACGAATCAAAAACTTTCATTATAATTTTGGGCAGTAAACTAGGATGTACGCCAGAAGCGTTGAAGATAGAAAGTACAAGATCTAAGAAGAGCTGGAGTTTCAAAGAGCAGAAAAGTGTAAGGTATCTTGGGGTGGAAATACCAAGCGACGGTAGTTATAACGAGGTGCCGGGTCAAAGTGTGTGGGAAGCTATAAGAAGTTGGTAACGTCGAACAAAGTGTCGCGGACCGTCAAGTTAAGACTATATAAATCTTTAATAAGGCCGGTAGTGTTTTTCGGTAGCACGTTGTGGGTTTTGACACAGGAAAACCAAAGGAAGTTAGAAGTGTGGAAGCGGAGAATACTGAGAGGTATATTTAAAGTAGTCAAGAAGGGAGATACATGGAGACAAAGATACAATGCAGAATTGACGGAAATATACAGAGAACCAAGTTTAGTGAACCTTGCCAAACGCAGTAGATAGAGGTGGTTGGGCCACATAGCAAGGCTAAATGAGGATCAGATGACATGGCGTATGTTCAATAAACAGTTACCTACCAGGTAATAACAGGAGAGGAAGACCCAAAACATAATCAGGTATGTAATTGGTATTCAATTAAAGTTGATTACCATTTTCATCCTGTACCACTTCGACTTAAAAGGGTTTGACTGTAATTTTAATTTGTATTACATTACAAACCTGTTCTTACTACAACACTAACAGATTTTTATAAAATGAATACTGCACACAAATAAACCAGCATAAATATCAAATTGCATGTTAAATTTACTTTTAGATTTTAAATTTAAAGCAATTGTCAAATTATTAACATTACTCTGAATTTGTTTCAACACTCAAAAATTTAAACAAATAGTAACGCCTTTCTAAACTGCTTAATCACTGATAATACTATATAAATTTTGGTGTTTCGACTCTCATCGCAATTTATTGTATTGTTCATAAAGTTTTGTTGAATTTCGCAGATTTTGAGCTTTACATCAGATTTAAAAATGAAACCGATAAAATGCTAAATTATTTGTATAGATAACATCATTCGCGGGCAAGGGAGAGTTGAGTAAGGGATGCGTGAGTGGCGTATCGAGGTCGTAGAATGAGTTTCGGAGAATTCATTATTTCTTGGTGTATATAGATTTATTGTTTATTTTAGTTAACGACTGAAGACTGGCGAGGATAAATTGTGGTAAGTGTAGTAGGTAATAAATGTGTATAGTGTAGACGCAGTGTTTTATTTTGAGCAATCTGTTTTTCGAATTAAATTTTGATACCTATAACACCTTAATTAAAAACTATAAATAACAGTACTAACAAAGAAGTGACATGTTTAACCAAGAGAAGATATTTTTGTATTTATAGTTTAACATAATGGCAACAATTATTGAAATTTTATTATTTTAGAGAGTATTATTTTGAACCAATAATATGAACTGCAACAAAGTAAGACGAGAAGAATCAACAAATTATTTTGATGCATGGTAAATTGAAAATGGTTAATACTTTTGAGTATTTTATTTTGTTTAAAATAAATCAATAAAAAAAGTATCCACTCTAATCACATCTGAGTACACACACTTTGTATTTTACTGACCAAGCTGCTTACAGATTTCTATTATAGTAGTACAATAATGTACAAATAGTTATATCAAATACAATCACGTAACATTTAAAATTGATATTCTTTTACTAGAAATTTAGTTCTTAATTACTATCAACGTTCTTTTCGAAAGTATAAATAAAAACAATATACTATGTCACTTGGAAGCTTTAGTATAAATCAGCTGCTAATAGGAAACCGAAAGAATATGAAGATAATCTTAATTAATTAATCTTAAAGTTAACCCTTGTGGTCTCCTATCCAAAGCGTAAATGCTCCTCATCTACTCTTTTATACTCTAAAGTTTTTATCGAGTCGTAAATGTCTTAGCATCAATGGTTAGTACACTATTCTTTGATTCATCTTGTATAAGGATCGAAAGTAGTTCAAATGATATAATTAATTCCAAAATTACTTAACCTAAGAGAATATTTTGACAGACCTCAACATTGTTCTAAATAACAAAGTGTTATTAAAAAAGTATTTGACTAACATTTATAACATTTTTTACGATAACGCTTTTCTACAACAAAGGTGAGATATAATAACATATTTATGCGATTATGTTTTAGTACTTCTGAATTGTTTACCCACCCCTATCCCTCTAGGATTACAATACACAGATAGGAAAGCACAGTATTGATTATTTACTCCAAAAAAACGTGTGCACATCAACATGGACACTTTATCAGATATGAATGAAGAGGTTAAATCAATTGCTACCAGTTTGACTTCATTATCAGATTCTACATGGGATATTTGGCATGAAACCAAAACCATTGAAGAATTATCTCAGAGTGAGATAGAGAGGAATGGTAAATTTGCATTATACACCTAAAATCAAGCACAAGCAAGTAAATAATAATAAGGCAATTATAAATAAACTTCGGTATTTTTAGAACGCCTGCCATCATAATTTCTAGCAACTACAATAATATGAAAACCTCCATTAAAAATGAGCAAATATTAGTAGTTTAATGATATATGTTAAAAATTATTTTTTATCTTGTTATTTATTTAAAACTACAAAAATTTGGAAGTCTATTTAAAAACATTGTGCTAATTTAATTACTTATGTAGTACCCAACCCACATATAAACATGTATATGTATATGTTACAGTAAAACAGGAAGAGACTCAAACATCGGAATTGCCTTCAGAACCGTCCAAATTGAAGTGTGATGCTAAATACGATAATGATTGGACCATTAAACTGGAATCACTACATGAAGAATTAGATATAAAAACTGAAATCTGTAGTAACAGTGAAGATAATGAAATAATGGAGCCTCCATTGAAATGCATCATGCGTCAACGTCTTAAAACTGATACTGGGGAAAAGTTATATATATGCAGTGTATGTGACTATGAAAGTGCCCGGCAGATTGATTTGCAACGACATGTAAGGACACATACAGGAGAGAAACCCTTTAAGGGCAATTTATGTAATTATAAAAGTGCATACAAGACTATCTTGCAATGTCATACGAGCACTCATACACGAAAAAAACCTTTCAAGTGTAATATATGTAACTATGAAAGTACACGCAGGTATACTTTGCAGAGGCATATCAGCACTCATACAGGAGATAAACCCTTCAAGTGCAATCAGTGTGAATATGAAAGTGCACATAAGGTTAACTTACAACGACACATGAGCACTCATACAGCAGAGAAATTCTTGAACTGTGATATATGTAACTATGGAACGACACATAAGGATAGATTGCAGCAACATATGGACATTCATACAGAAGAGAAACCTTTCAAGTGCCGTATATGTGACTATAAAAGTGCAAGGAAGATGAGATTGCAAGAACATATGAGAATTCATACAGGAGAGAAACCCTTCAAGTGCAATGTGTGTGACTATGAAAGTGCATGGAAGACTCATGTGCAACGACATATGAGCACTCATACTGGAGAGAAACCCTTTAAGTGCAATTTATGTAATTACGAAAGTGCATACAAGACTAGCTTGCAATCTCATATGAGAACTCATACAGGAGAGAAGCCCTTCAAGTGCAATCAATGTGAGTATAAAAGTGTACAGAGGAATAACTTGCGAAGGCATATGAGCACTCATACGGGAGAGAAATCCTTTTTAGTGCGATTTATGTAATTATGAAAGTGCATACAAGAGTAGCTTGCAATTTCATATGTGAATTCGTACAGGAGAGAAACCATTCAAATGTAACATGTGTGACTATGAAGGTGCACATAAGAATAACTTGGAAATTCATATAAGAACTCATCCAGGAAAGAAAGAAACACTTTGAATGCTATACTTATTTGTCAAGATCGTACATCATAGTTTGAAGACTCAAGGTCAAGTAAGAAAAATGCGGTTTGATAAAACTATAAACAAAATTACATTTGCACAAGACGATCTGGTTTTTCTGAAAACCAATACAAGGCTTGCTACAGATCAATGAATTTCCCTTAAATTGTTTGTTTTAAGAAGGACAGTACAATTATTAAAATTAAATTTTAAATCCACAAGCAATGTTGACACTATAGCCGACCCTGCTTCCAACCAGGTTAAAGGTATTTGCAATTTAAGTAACTTAAAAATATGACAAGCACTGTAAGTACTATTCACTTGCGAAAGTGGGAGAAATCAGAGAAACTTTCCGGACAACCCGGTGTTGGTAGGAACAGCCCCAACAGAGCCATTACAGTTTGATCCAGTTTGCAAACAGCACGGGGAAAAACGCTTCCTGAAAGATCCCAGATTAAATAAAACTACTTGACTGCAGTTGGTATTATTATTAATAAATGTTTTTAACTTATCTGATGTTTTTTTGTATGGATTCAGCTCAGCGACTTTAAATTCGAACCTATGCTGATCAAAGGGTCACAAAAATAAACAAGAAATAAAATTGTATTCTTTTTAAATTTATTAAAATTTTTGGAAACTTAAAATGCTGTTTCCATATCAATTTAATTAATTTTATTAGGAATGAAAAACCTATTACCCTATACGAATTTTACTACTGTCAGATTTGTAACGATCCATCCTCGTGGGGACAGGTGCCGATATAGCCGGTAAAGCCAGAGGGTCGTAATAACTCTGTTGTGAGAAATCGTAAACTTGAAAAATTTGAGAATTAAAAGGTGAAATTCTAGTTTTTTTAAATCCCCTAATTATATTTATTGGAGTTAGAGCTTGAGGAAATGCCAGCCCAACTATACTTGCAATGTAATAGATTATTAGGGGTGTTCCAGGATGGTTGAACATCCAATCATCCCTTGCTTTATTGTAGTAAGATTTAAATGGGAAATAGCAGGTTACGTCTAATGGTTGTAATCTATGACTACAACGTGCCGGTAAGGTGACCAATATAATTCCATTCTTTTTACAGATATTGAGAGCTTCGATGTCGCAATGATTCTCATGATTGTTTAATATAAGGACAACCGGATTATCTCATTTTTTGAAAATACATTGTATATTGGCCAAAACTATCTGCAGTCATCCAACCGCTTGGATGTGTACTGCCATACAAAGCTAGTGGTGCTCCAGTTAGCATATGGGATTTGAAGATTTTTCGTGGAAAAACAATAAATGAAAGATCGAAAATACAATGTACATACAGCACAGCAAATAGTTTGCTAACATTCCTCTATCGGCATTAGTGACTTTTCCGACCTGCTCTTGAGAAACAGCTGCCAACATTTTAGGTGGCTTTTGGACGTTATTCACGCCTGTTTCATTACAGTTATAAATTTGTGAACGTGTAAAATTATATTTTTCAATCATCCGCCTTAAATTGTCAAAAAACAAGAAACATTGTGCCTATTTAAACTTGTGGCACAGCTCAGACGTGTGGCGTCTGGGGATCTCAGAGCAAGAGAGCTGTTTCTCTTTCTAAATAAATGCATCTATTTTCACCCTGCAGTTTGTTTATCATGCCAGGATTGAGGTACTTTTTCTCATTAGCAGTTGCATACCGATAAGCTAATTTACGTGTGTCGTTGATTGTTAAAACATAACACATTTGAGATGCTTCAATCAAATATGATGCTAACAGGCTTTCCTCTTCACAGGTAAAAATTACTTTAAATTCATGTTGTCTGCCGTAATCAAACATTTCTTTTAAATCCTCGTCTGTATTTTTATATTTTTGTATTTTTCTATGTTATGACGACTTACTTATCCCGTATTTTTTGGCTGTAGATTTAATACTCATTTAATTTTTGGTAACTTTTCTTCATTTTCAGAATGAATCGATTTATTTTTCTTAAATATCACCTTTAGTTTATTCATTGAATGTCTAAAGATCTTAAGTTCTGAAAAGAGAGACATTTAGTCAATAAGCGCATTAAATATGTCTCAAAAACGATGTCCCACTATGTACCATTATGTGAAGTAGCAAAAATATTAGAATTTTATAAGAACGGTAGAGCTGTGTAATAATTTGGCCCCATAATCTTACCCATAAGCTTCTCAGAGGGACACTTTTAAAAATCATTGCTTATTAGCCATATTTGCATAATTTACATGGAAAAAATTACTCATGACAACAAAATATTCGTTGATATACTTACATATATTTTAAAAATTGATATTACTGCAGTACTACAGATGAAAACATTAATGATAGCACACTGTCACATACGCTCCTATGATTACGACATAACAACACAGCTCTCCCAAATCAGTATAGAAACAGAGATATTTCTGATTTCCCACTATGCACCATATCCCACTACGGACCACTTTCCCTACTAGAAATTTAGTTCTTAATTACTACCGACGTGCTTTTCGAAAATCTAAATAAAAAAAATGCTACGCCACTGGGAAGCTTTAGTATAAATCAGGTAGGTACTGCTAGGAAACCAAAAGGAAATGAAGATAATCTTAAGTTAACCCAAGATGCATAGAAATAAACTACATCCCCTTTGTATGGTGTTGTCACAGCTACAGACGATTTTTACAGTATAAATTGCGCAATAAACATAATTATGATACTGGAAAGTTGCAGATCTTCGTATATATGATGTGTGGTATTTTGTAGCAGTTTTTGTGTATTAGCAGGTTGATGATCTATAATAAATATAATTGGGCTTAATAAGGAAAACTTTGAAGAACTTTAGGATATTTACTGTTTTAATGCCAAAATTGCGGCTTTAAACCAATTTACAAGTATCTACACCCCGTATCAGTATTCACCTGGGTAGACAATGAAAACTACAGAAAACTTAGAGAAAATAACATAGCATAAGTTAAAGAAAATTGAAACACTCATTGATTATATCAAAACCAATGGAATGATGTAATGGTGAAGGTCTCTATTTACATTCAAGGAATTACCCTAAAACAAGGTTTATTAGAATGTTAAAAGAATCTACTATTCATGGCAGGTTGTGAAAGACTGCCCCAGCCCCCAGTTCTGTAGATAATCCATATTCATTTACAAAAAAATTAAAAAACTGTGAAATATGTGATAAGCATATTGTGTTTATTCGTATAGTGTACTACAGGAAAAATATCTACAATAAAAGTAAACTTACTATGGTGTAAATTGTAACTTAAAATTTGATCAGTTTATTTGAATTAAGCGTAAGTTATAAATCATATAGGTAAGGCGCAATCAAAACGCAGACAACCCTTATTGACGCAAAGTCAGTTACCAGGATGTTGCAATATATTTTTCATACAATACGATACATTGAAAAAATTATTTACTAGATAATCTCTCAATTAATCGCCAACTTTTCCAAAAACTGCAGGGCTTTTAGGTATTACTTAATCCTGCCATGAAAGCACGCGTTTTTAAACATTTAAAGATAAATGGAAGCTGCCATGGCTAAACATTTTTAAAATTGTAGATAGGTTTAAGTAGTAGTGCTTAGACACAGACTAACATTCCTTCGCGAGGATGGTTACTATTGTTCTCCGTAATATTTATTATAAGTTTATCACAAAAGTCTTCATTTAAAGTTCTTATTGGGACTTTTCTGAAACAAAGAGAAGCTTTTTATAAAGTTTCTGAGCAAGTGTTGTTTGTTTATTTTGCGGTTACATGTATGTCAATGCAATACTTAAAAATCATTTGTCTTCGCCTTTTTATGTGTTGGCGTATCGCCCAAAAGTACTAAGTGCTTCACTTCTACTGGGAATTGACTGCTGGAAACGATCTACAAACTAATCTTCAAAGCATTGGGTACTCGCTGACAATAATTCTTTTGCTGCTCATGTATGTTCATATAACAATCCTGAAAAAGTATAACATTTGGCTGTTGAATGCGGTTAATGGAAATTAAAAAAACAATGAAATTCCTTTCGGGTCTAAAATATGAAATTCAATTTGCTTCTAATGCTTTTGAGGTGATGTTCTAGAAAGAAATCCTTAGATTTCTATTTTTGATTTCAACAATTACAAAACGCCAATATGCCCGTCAACTATTCTATAAAACCGTTGCACATACAAACCTTGCAGTTATATTTATTTTATAGCCATTATATATTTATTATTAGGTACATTTATTTGTTCGTATGGGTTGGGCAGAAACAGTAATGATAAAGTACAAAACTAACTTAATTTCACAAATTTAAGGAAAACGTGGAAAAGGGTAATCTCTGTATGCGTTTCTTTTACATTAAAACAGCTCCTACTTTTAGTACCACAATTATGCAGTAGGTTGTATCTTCGTGTAATTCGTAGTTTTATCGGAGACCGTGTGCCGTACCTACTTCAGTTTGACTTATTATAAATGCACTAGATTATATTAAGGCAAGTTTCTTAAATGTTAACCAAATTTTGTAATAATTTGACGTGTGAAAGTCAAAATTGACGTCTTTTAAGGTAGGTACTCGAAAGAGGCTGCTGCAATCTAGCGGCCAACATTTCGTTACGCCAATATCAAACTCAAGTGACAACACCATACAAAGGGGGTGGAGTTTCGTTTCTATGCATCTTGAGTTAACCCTTGTGGTCTTCTATCCAAAACGTAAATGCTCCTTCATCCACTCCTTTATATTCTAAGGTTTTTATCGAGTTGAAACTGTTAGCAATTGTGGTTGGTACACTATTTTTTGATTCATCTTGTATAAGATTCGAAAGTAGTTCAAATGATTTAACTAATTCCAAAATTAACTAACCTAAAAGAATATTTTGACAGCCCGCAACATTCTTCTAGATAAAGTGGTATAAAAGGGTTTCACTAAGACTGATAACATTTTTTTACTATAACGCTTTTCAACAAAAAAGGTGAGGTATAGTAGCATATTTATACGATTATGTTTTAGTACTGTTGAAATGTTTACCCACCTCTCCCTTTAGGATTACAATAAGCAGATAGTAAAGGATACTATTGTTTACTACAGAAAAAAGAGTGCATATCAACATGGACACTTTATCTGATATGAATGAAGAGGTTAAATCAGTTGTTACCAGTGTGACTACGCTATCAGATTCTACACGGGATATTTGTCATGAAACCAAAACCAATGAAGAATTATCTCGGAGTGAGTTTGAAACGAATGGTAAATTTGCATTATACACCTAAAATCAAGCACAAGCAAGTATATAATAATAATTTGTTAATTGTTTGCTGCCTTACTTCGTTGAAATTCATACTTTATATATTAATCATAATAATAGGCAATTTCAACAAGTATTTATCTTTATTTTAGCTTTATACGTATTTCGACATACAATATGTCATTATCAAAAGCATTTAATGAAGTAAACATTTGTAGTAGCTAGGGTAACAGCACGCTGGATCTTGGTTTCGGGCTTGGCTCAGGTCTTCTTTTCCAAAACTTCCAATAGCAGGGAATTTATGAACTCAATTTGCTCATTCATTAAAGGTGTGTTTGTTAAAGTGTGTTTGTGAATTTGAAAGGCCTCGAGTATATCCAATTTACGTTTATCATCACAGAAGCGTAAAAATGTTATTATATTATTTGATGTCAATGCATGATTGTGTCCTAATAAGTGTTTAGTGTAGTTAGATTTTTTTGGGTGTTTATATTTGTATGAGCTAAAATAAAGATAAATACTTATTGAAATTGCCTATTATTATTATTAATATATAAATAATAAGACAATTGTAAATGAATTTCGATATTTTTAGATCGCATGCAATCATAATTTCTATGAACTACAATAATATGAAAACTTCCATTAAAATTGAGCAAATATTAGTAG
>JABXWE010019574.1:0-11420 GCA_014611495.1 Limonius californicus | reverse complement strand
ATATATATATATATATATATATATATATATACATATAAAATGCTTACCAAAATTACTTTTACTACATTGTTTTTGGCTTCGAATCATTCATAACTTTTCAGCATTTATTTTTAGTAGTGAATTCGTTCGAATATTTCGTTACTATACCTTTTAGCAGTATCCCCGTTCAGATAAGTCGTTTGATGTATTTGTATTTGCTGGAAATCAGGGCGGATTTATGCCGTAAGTGGATAAATGAACTCCTATTAACGAACTTGTCGAGCCATTACCGTTTTCAGTCTCCTAAAACACTTCACTGCAATTAATCTCATTACGTAATTCAGTTTATTACCTTAATGGAAATACGAATTTTTCCTTCTCTTTTTTTTTCAAAATACCATTTCCTCGCTTGTATGAACGTAAACTCATTTCCTCTAACAAGAATATTAGTGTTCAGTAAATGAGGGTAACTTTTATTTTATTACATTTGCCGGTTTAATATTAGGCTTTTTATTAATTATACTGAAAATCTCTGTAAACCAACACCCTCAGTACTAGTAATAATTAAATTAGGAATTTATATTTACATTTTGAAATATACTCAAACAAGGCATTAATTTCAATTTAATTTCACTGCTTTATTTAAATTTTAAAAGAATCTATTGATTTTAGCATTCCCTTTATATTCCATATTTGAGCTAATAAATGAGAAAACGATGCTCAGGCCGGCATATTAATAAGATTCTAATAAATTATATTACAATTTCAAATTACGATGTAATACATTTCCAAAATATCATCAGTTAATTAATTTTACAAAAAATGAAACGAAACTGTTTCACATAATTATTGCATGATACTGATTATAAAGAAACACGATGAAAAAAAAATGAATAATTTGATATAAATGTTGCATTTTTATGCTGACAACTAGTCATTAATTTAATGGAAATTACCCTTTCAGTAATATTACCCTTGAGAAATTTCCCATTATCAATAACAATGCATTTTTGTTTTATTTATTACTATTACCTAATTGAAATAATGGCGGCAGGTTTGAATTCTTAGACCACAATGAATTTATTGAATTAATTGCTATAAAGGTCAGCTGTAGAAAAGAAAATGTATGTGTTTCTTTACCTATACACTTTCAATCATTTACTAATAACAATTATTCAATAGTTATCAAAGTATAGTTCAGTTGATACAATTAATTATTACTTTGGCCCTTAAAATATTTATATCCGAATGCATAATTTAACATCAGTAGAAATTTCAATAATCCTATAAGTTGCTGAAAGATTTTCGGGCATTACATAATGTTATGAAAGTTCTATTAAAATTTTTAATAATGAATGGTTCACAGGCATCCATATCGTTTTCTTTGCATTAAAAGTGTTTTCAATGTAAACTAATTGCATATACTGATTTATAAAGCATTCTAACCTAATTTATCCAAATTTAGTATACGAACAGAATATGTTGGGCTTTTAATTCCGTCACCTCTTCTGTCGACATCAAATAATGAGCAGGGGAGAGTAAGAAGACATGGCAAAAATGACAGAAACACAGGTTTGACAATTTTAACTTCTTATTTTTGCTGTTTGTGTGTTACTTTTTCCGTATGGTGGGCGTAATGTGCAATTCTTTTAATGTGTTTCCTCGATTTCTTAATTTCAATTGAATATGGATATTTGTTTTAAATAGAACAAAGATGTCAATGTAGTGATAACTAGATTCCGTTAAAGCAGCCTGTGCTTTACTATTTATTAATATAATCAAATAATTTCTAAAGAATTTTGGTTATTGCGTGCGCTATTGATAACTAGTCAGGAAGTATTAACCTATTTTATTTACATAAATTTACAGTTGAAAGTATACGTGACTAATTACAAGTTAAATATAGATGTGAATGTCAAGAGCCGGCCAAATGAACTGTCTGTTGTTTCGGAGCACCTAGGTGATTCCACTTTCCACCATCGTAGAGGGGTTGGAAGTTGCCTCGCTAGATGTTTCCCGCGGAAGTAATTCCTGGAAGGTAGCTGTACGTTTTATTTACAATAGCGGCAATCCGCTGGCTAGCACCAGGACCTAAGTGCTTCATTGTCGCGATACTACAAAGTGCGCTATTGTAGTATGTCCGGCTTAAGCTAAGTATTGTATATCTCCGGACGGTAGGCGTAGAAACTCCAGGGGTCGCCGCCACAGAATCAATCCAGGTTTCTTAAGTAACTCAAACACTTCCTTTTACCGGATGCAAACGCCTTCAAAAGAACTTTTACAATGATGGTAATCCCTGCACATGTTAAGTTATGCATGTAGAAGTAAATATGTTGTGTACCCCTCGGGGGTGCCACTGAGCACTAAAAGGCACGTCCCCAAGTGTTGAATAGGGGAATTATCATCATCATTATTCTTTCCACTGCTGGGCATCAGGCTCTTCTCTGCCACGTGTTTCTCCTCAGCGCTAAGGTAAACACACGGGGGACCTACAGTTTGGGTACCCAAAATGGGTGATTGCTAGCAGTATAAATGGAGAAGAATACTCATACAAATTATCTGGTAGAGGACAGTAGTAACTACCAGGACTGTAATAGGGCTGAAATAAGGATATGGATGGCCTATTAACGGATTTCCTCAAGCGCGGTTAGTAACTGACCCTACGGCTGATATACTGCGGTGAAAAAAGCAAGGGAAAACGACTATTTTTTCCAAGCATATAGATACAGGGAAAAACACGACACGAGTTCCCGGCGTCATTTATATATGACAGGAGTGCTAAGAATTTCCGGGCGGATTAAAAATGTAACAATCGAAAAAATCGGAACATGGAATGTACGAACGCTATTCCAAAATTAGGTAATGTAATAAAAGACGTAAAAATAAATAAAACGAGGTACGATGGACTGGAACTGGAATATGCAAATGTGATGGGTAGGTGCCCTACTATTCGGAAAGGAATGATAACGACCACCAAGTATGAGTTGCATTTACTATTCATGAGGCACTACACAAACCAATCATTAAATTTTTACCCTACGCAGAAAGACTAGCCCTATTACAACTATAAGGAAACCCGGTAAATATCAATGGCCTCCTAGTTTATGCTCCCACGGCAGATAAAAGTGATGAACAAATAGAAAACTTTTACAAGCAAATACACACCCTTTCAAAAGCAGTAAAGAAACAAGAAAGTATAATTGTAATGGGAGATTTTAAAGTTAAAATTGGGAAAGGTGGAATCTTAGATATAGTAGGAGAATATGGACTTGGAGATAGAAACGAAAGGGAGAACGTTTGATACAATTCTGCCAAGAAGAAAAACTGGATATAAGTAATACATAGTATAAATTGTCAGATAGAAGACTATACACACGGACGTCACTACAACATACACCACAATCCATAGTCAGATAAACGTAATGTAAATAAACGTTACAAAAACGGAATTAAAAGTGCAAAGACGTACCCCGGGGCAAAAGTGCAATCAGACAACAACCTACTGATAGCTAAAGTAAATATTAATTAAGAAAGGAAAGCAAGCCAATCCTAGCGAACAAGATGGATATAGTGAAATTTAAAGATGCAGAAACCAAAGAAAAGTTCAAACAAAAATTAATCAAGAACTGGGAATAAATAATGTAGAAAATGATATAAAAAGTGATTGGAAAAATATACAACAAACGCTTATTGAAAGTGAACACAAAATCCTAGGTAAAAGAACATCGAATTTCAAACAAAAATAGATGGCTAAAGAAATACTAACATTAAAGGACGAACGAAGACGTTACAAAAATAGGGATGCTGATAAATATCAGTAATCAAATATCATGATTAAGAGACAACAAAAAGCAAGTTAAAGAAAAATGTTTAGAAGAAAGGTACGCGGAAATGAAAGAACTGTAATATAAATATGACGAATTTATATGCACAAGAAAGTAAAGGAAGTAACCGGTAACTATAAGAGAACAATTCCATATACCCTTAGAGATAATGAAGATAATGCAATAATAGAAAAATCAAATAAAAAAACTTGGGAAGAGTATATCTCTCAACTTTTTAACGATAACCGATCTGAAGTAGAAAACCAACAAGACGAAGACCTGGAGGGAGCAGAAGTTTTACCAGTGGAGGAGGAATATACAAAAAAAATCGAAAAGCGGTAAATCTATTGGAACGGACGAGTTAGCTACTGATATCTCAAAGTTAGTAGGCAATACAAATGCAGAACTTCTAACCAAACTATTTACCAATGTGTACGATAGTGGAGAATTATCTGATGACTGGTTGAAGTCTGCAATTATTCGACTCCCTGAATTGCCTATAACGATTTCCGGCTAATTTACTTAATGAGTCACATACTAAAAATCATTTTTAAAATTATAAAAATCAGAATCCACAAAACAGTTTCAGATTGTGGTTTATACGGTACACTTTCGAGAAAGGGGTAACCAACAAATAAAATGCTCATATTTAAAATATCCTGCCTGTCACTTACAAATTCCGAAATTTTCTTAGCTCCCACGTGAGATTTGTTATAATGAAAAAAGTTTTCTTACGACAACAAGAACACGTGTGATTCAGGAAGAAAAATTTCAATAGAATTTAACTTACACGACGGATATTCGATATGAGAATTGCTCAAAGAATTCGGTCAATAATATTTTCTACTTGTTCAATGCGCAGTCTGCTATCAGGTAGATATAAAACTCGTTGCCTTTGTTACAAAGAAAAGATGAACAACTTTAAAAAATGTAATTAAAATGTATTTGAGTATTAGTAAAAAATAAATGCAAACCAATCATAAAAATATTAGTAATATAATACCAATAAATCCAATGCGGTCAAAGAATTCAAAGAAAATTTATTTCTTATAATTATGCAATAATTAGCAATTAGCCCTGTTTCCTCGGGGAGGCTTCCGCATTAAATAATTTTTTATCCCAAAAACTTCTAAATTGGACAATTTTTAACAAATATCAAATGCAACAATTATTTTTAACTGGATGCTCATTTTATATTTATGAACCTTAATTTTAGCACTATACAACGGACAGTGCATACAAGGTGGGACAGCTAAACCTACAAAGTGGTTGACGCAACCCAACATAATACACGTAGCGTAGTAACCAAAATCACTTCTTCTTAAAGTCGAGCTGTGAATTTACTCAAACTGTAGGTAAGATGGTTTCAAATTAACAAAAGAAACAGATTTGTATCATATTTCTGATGAACGCAGCGGGTATCCGACTACAGTCCACAATTTACACAGGATGGTTTATTTGTCATTACACATTCATGAATTTCATCTAAATTCAACTAATTAAGAAATTGAAACACTATTCTTAAATAACTTTATACGTTCTTTCTAACCGTCTGCGATAGAACGTCACTTGAAAAACAAAAGAGTAGCGATTTGAAAATTAAATGGTATATGTGTGGGTCCCACCCAGGGAATTAGAAAATTTGTTTAACCCCTGAGTGATTGGAACCGGGAAACGTTTGAACTATTACATCCAAAACCTGGCACTCTTACCATTCAGCTATCCCAGCCCTTCTTATTATTTTTCCATTTAGAGAACAAATAATGTCATAATAATATGAAAAAGAAATTACCTAAATAGTCTTTGGAAATGCAACATTCAATAAACTGAAACATTAAACTCATTCCTCCAAACAAAGAATCAAATATTGAGGTGATTAGGTGATTAGGTGATCTCGGAAGCCATAAATAAGGCCCACTATTTTCAATCTAGTTTTATGCAAATTTTTGTAGTAAAAGTTTGTCACAAGTATACGATGAAAAATCGAAGACCTTACCATATTAAGAATTAATAAGCTTCCAACATATCAAAAAATACAGGGTGTTCCATTTAAAAAATTAATCTTCAAAACGCTGCTCTTTGGTTTTTCAAGTGACAACATTCTGTCGTAGACGGTTGGAAAGAGCGCGTAAAGTTATTTAAAATTCCTTTTGAATTTTTTAATAAGTTGGATTCTAACGAATTTAATGAGCGTGTAACGAAAAATCAACCACCCTGTATATTGAGCCCCAGAAAATTACAAGACCATCACATGAAAAAAAATTAGACGCTATGAAACTTCTTTCAACAGCGATGGTAAATTTGTTAATTCCGGATAAACTAGTAGTGTTAGAGGCAGTGAGTAAGAATCCCCATGTAACTCAAGAAACACCAAGTACCAAAGTATCAGTAAAACTTTAGTTATACAAAGTCTGAACGCAAATGTTTTTCATCCCTACTATATTACTTTGGGGAAAGAACTGCATGAGAACGACTCCCAGAGGAGATTGCAATTTTGTAATGATTTTCAGAATCAATCAGATGAGGCAAAATTCTCAAACAATAGTGAAGTAAATAGGGATATTTCGTACTATTAGACACAAGATAATCAAGATGATAAAATTCGCTATTACAGTTTTTCTAATATACATTGCCACTATAAAAGTGAAAGCAGCCAAAATACTTTTGTTTTGGGTGAAATGTCGCAATTATATTGTTACGCCTATGGGCTGTAACTTATAAGGAGCCATTTATCCTTATCGCCGGGATCACCAGAGAAACAATTACCCTTGCATGATTGCATTTATTAATTTGTTCTACAAGACTATAACAACTTATTCTAAAACATTATACTAAACTACTTACAATAATACAAACAGGTGCAACGCCATTGCTAGGTTTGTTATTGGGAACACTTGTATCAGACACCCACTGCCAACTATTCTCCATTTTACTATTGGCTAATTCAATCTTAAGTGTCCTTTTATAAATTTCCTTTTGCACCCATAAGCAATGACTTGGTTATTACTCAATTTCCCTTATCAAGCGTATTACTTATTCCACATTGCCTAATTTAATATTCTAATGTACTTCGAATTTGCTGAGTAAAATGACGCCACTACTTGCAACATAAATGTGTATGCAAGTAATTTAAATCACATTACAACAGCTATGAAGCAATAATAATTTAATTTAGAATTTTTGATATTGGGTTCGTAACATCACCCCCCCCCCTTTTGGCAAACGTCGACCCGACGCTTAATACGCTTGATCCGGTTTACAATTAAAAACTAAACTAAACACATTAAAAAACAGGTAACTACATTTTGCAGTTCAATACCACACAAAATAAATTCATAATGTCCATTCATGTTCCGAATTATGATTCACTATTCAAAAATTGGTTTTTATCTTAAAGTCACTTTAATGGTCCGTGAATCACTTCCATCGGTATGTTTCTCGCGGTAACGCACTGCACAGTGCACACATAAATTTGCAAAGTCGGTAAATACACTATTACACGTTCCACTTTCGCTAACAGTTCCAAGTCACTGGTTTTCGAAGTCTTTGTTAATCATGGTTGTAAATATTCGCCGAGGTTATTTCTGCCGTTGCTGTTGCTTGATGATCCATTTCAAATTTTACACAAGTTGTATTTGTTCAGATTTGCTGTTTTCGCACAACCCATGCTTTGTAGTTGAGATGCTGTTTTCTTAATTCTTAGTGGTGTCCACAGAAGCAGGATATTCCAGACTCGGATATTGGTAGGAATTTCAAGGAATATTTGCATAGTAAATATTTTAAATGAAAGGAATTTATAGATACAGGTATGAAATTGGGATAGATTTTTAAGTTGATTGTACTATTTATATTTGGTCGTAGGTATGCTAAATTGCTTTTTACTTCAAATTGGATGGTGCTGGTTGTTGATCCTCGTAAAATGTCTTAGGGCAACTTATATGGCAGGTGGATTTCCTATGACAGTAGTCGCCAACCTGTCGATCGCGAGCTACCGGTAGCTCGCGGAGGCAATTCTGGTAGCTCTCACAACGATTTTAATTTAAAAAATACAAACTGCAAAAATCAGAGAAGCTTCCGAAAATTCCACAAAAAAATCTAATTGTCATAATATTAAACATAAACAGCGGCAACGTTGCGGTGAGCGATCTGCCGCTGACGCCATCAAGCTAGAATCGGCTAGAACCGACCAGCCGGACCAGCGCGTTAGTGTTCGAGAACGATCTGGATTGCTTTGAACGGGATAAATACGCACGGCGCGGCGACATTGCGCTTAGTTTAAAACTGAACGCGTAACCAACGTCCAGCGGTTGGGTTAGTAGAGAACAACAAAAATAATATTATGGCAAGCAGTTGTAAGAAGGTAAAGACATACCACTTTCATTCGGAATGGGAAGAACAATACTTTTTTACAGAAGTTAAAGATAAAAATGTGTGTTTGTTATGTAATACTTCGGTCTCCGTTGCTAAAAAAGGAAATATTGAGAGACATCATAAAACTGTACATTCTAATTTTGAAAAATCATTCCCACTACATTCTGCCGCCAGAAAGGAGAAACTGAAACAGTTAAAAAAACAGTTAATTGGACAACAATCAATATTTTTAAGAACAGTCGACAAAAATAAGGCTGCAACTGAAGCATCGTACCGTGTGTCCCAGATAATTGCACAAAAAAGAAACCTTATGAAGACAGGGAAATGATAAAACAGGCGTTTTTAGAAGCTGCTGATTCGTTATTTGCCAACTTTAGAAATAAAGACGAGATAGTTTCAGCTATAAAATCTATGCAACTTTCTGCTAATACAGTGATGAGACGTGTAGAAGTAATGAGCAATGATATTTTTTTACAGTTAAGAACTGACTTAGATAACTGTGTTCGTCAGGATGGTTTTTAGTGATTTTACGATTAAAGAAGATCTTTTGAAGTTCATTCCACTGAAAGGACACACTACTGGACAGGAGTTGTTTTCTCATTTAAAAAATATTATTTCTTCCGAGAAAATTCCAATATCGAAAATGGTAGGCTTGACAACCGATGGCGCTCCAGCTATGGTGGGTTGTGATAAGGGTCTGGTGGCGTTATGTCGTAAAGATGAAACTTTTCCGCAATTTCTCTGTTACCACTGCATTATCCATCAGCAAGCATTATGTGGAAATTTCCTGAAACTAAACAACGTTATGAAACTGGTGGTAAAAATTGTGAACAAGATTAGAGCTCAAGCGTTACAAAGAAGATTATTCAGAACCTTGGCCGATGAAGTTGACTGTCAATACGGGGACCTACTCCTTCACTCTGAAGTCCGATGGTTAAGTAGAGGACGGGTGCTGAAACGTTTTAATGATGTCCTATCTGGCATAGTTCAATTTTTCAAACAACGCGATGAACCGACTCCGGAACTAGAAAATTCAATCTGGCTTAGAGATTTTGGTTTTCTCGTGGACATTACAGAGAAATTAAACGAACTTAATTTGCAGCTTCAGGGGAGAGACAAAGAACTAGCGGAAATGATTTCTGATATAAAAGCATTTATCAAAAAGCTGGAGTTTTGGGAACAAAACCTAATTAAAAGCGATGCCAAGCATTTTCCTATTCTTTCAGAAAAAATATCTCAAAATCCATTAGAACCCTATGACAACAAATATCATGTAGAAATAATTTCTACCCTGAAGAATAACTTCAAAAATCGTTTTAAGGATTTCAATGAAATGGCTTTAGTAGCGCAGTTTGTTGTTTCACCCTTTATGGAAATTGATATCCAACAGTTTGCAACTTGTGTTATGCAGAACTTTGGCGAAGACATCGCTGCAACAGAAATGGAAGTCATTGAGTTTCAAAATGATTTAGCCTTAAAATCGTTAGTCTCAAGTACTGAATGTATCTGGCCTATTGTAAATAAAGACAAATATTCAGTTCTATGCCGTGTTGCCTTGAAAGTGAAAGCATTATTCAGTTCAACCTATTTGTGTGAATCTTCTTTTTCCAATATGAAGTTTATTAAGAACAAATATCGCAATCGACTTACAGATGAACATTTGGATAATTGTATTCGAATGGCTGCATCAAATTATACTGCAAACATTAAAAAAATTATCGATGAGTCTGAGTGTCAGCCTTCTCATTGAACGTGCTTTTTTATTTTTCAATGTTTATGTTCATGATAGTGCGTTACTTTTTTGTTGTTATTATTAACTATTTTTAAATCATTCGTGACATGCCGTTGTGGCTGGATAAAAGTTTGTTTTTATTTTTCAAACACCTTCGTTTGATAGGTAGGAATGTAGCTATGAACAAGTACGTACTAGTAATATTAGTTATTTTGTTATTAGTTTATTATTAGTACCTATGTATTATGTATTACCAGTTAAATAGTAAAATAAATACATATAATGATAAATTAACTGTGGATTATTTCATTTACGTTGCGTTACGTGGCTTCCGTGTGGGTAGCTCGCTGTTTATTCCAAAATTAACAAAGTAGCTCAACACATTGAAGAGGTTGTGCTGAAGGAAGCATTTCGTGGAGGCGCAGTTCATTGGATCAGTGTGGCATACAGTGTAGTTACATGGAAGTAAAAAGAATAACTTAATCTTACTTATAAGGTAAATTTAATTTAATACTAGTTATTAATTTTTTATCCTAAACATTTTTAATGAACATAGAGATCCCTTAAAGTCTTAAATAATTATAAAAATTCAAATATGTAGATTTTAATTTTTTGGAAAGAAAGTTGACTATATAATCTTTCTAAAGAAAACATATAAACAACATTAATTGTTACTTTTCACAAGTATCTATTTTATGGACCCAAAATTTTCAAAGTGGAGTGCTAATTACAAATCTTGATATTTCACACCTGCAGATTTCTCGAATTGACAAGCCTTTTAATACTCATTTACTTATAATGTCTGCATTATTTTCAATTTACTTCTGATAATGTACATTATATTTCTCAAAATTCTCAATAACTTTTAATTCTCATTAATCTCTTATTGTCTCATTTTAGACAATTCACAAAGCACATCTTTGGTTCAAAACATAACAAAGCAACTCGTGCAGTTTAAAAGCGCACAAGCGTGCGTTCTATGCACAGTGGAATACAAAATAATAATTCACCTTCTTTCAACTTGACAAATATTCGCTTATTCATTGTGTGACAAAATTATCTAAAGGTCCATAAGCACTAATTTTAGTTTAAAAGCTTGCATTGTACATAACATGGTAAGTACAGGCAAGATACTTTTGAAACAAGCATGAGTAAATACATTAATTGATACAAAAATAATAAAGTAAAATTAAGTTACACGCAGAAACTTTAGTTATTTGGGCTAGTTTTAAAGGAAATTAAAAGAATAAAATAGTAAAGGGCAATTATAAAACCCAAATAAATAAAATTCTCTTTGTTGTATATAATAAAAAGAAAAATACTTAGCTTTTTTAAAAATATTTCTTGGTACGTAACGGGTTGGTACTTAGGTTGCGGACGTCAGATTCTCCTCACTCGTGCTGGCTTGCATTAAGACTCCTATCGTAAGAGTCAATAAGTCTTCATTTTCCACTTCTATTCTAAAGCTGAGTGGCTGGTCCATATTTGTGTGTCTCTCATTCGGTACATCTTCT
>JABXWE010019573.1:0-31768 GCA_014611495.1 Limonius californicus | reverse complement strand
TGGTAGTTCGATTTGAATTTGAAAGTTTGAAATGTCAGTTTCAGCCACCTGTCAGTGCTGCCATAAGTGTTTATAAAAACTCCCTAGTAATCGATTTGACGTAAAATTTTCTACATAAATTTATTTAAAATACTCTTAAACTTCCTCAATGGAAAAAATAGTATAAAGAACACGTTTCATTAGACCACTTGTCGCACTCGTCTCGTTTTTCAAACTTGGACTCGTGCGTTAAGAAAAGGCCTTATGAAACTAGTTCTTTAATATACCATTAGGAACTTTTGCTAACAATATTTTATCATACAAATGCGAAGAATTAGAATTTGTCAACGTACTTGACCGCCAGGTTTAGTTACTGTAATTTTCCGTTTTTATTTTGAAAAAAATCGAATTTATATCACTCCCTTCGTATGAAAATAGGGATTTCCTTCAACCCGTTGTAAATTCAATATTTTCCCAAATTGCTCTTCTAGTGACAATTCTATATTTTGATGCTTTATTTTGTACTGGCAAATACGAAGAATAAGATTAGTATATTTAAATATTTTATGGTTTTCTGATATGGAATAAGGATCGCCTTTCGTTTAAATTCTGAAAGGAGAGCGGAGGTGAACTCAGTTGTGCCCTGAAAATCCACTTGAAATCGTTCGTTAAAAATATTTAAACTTCCACATATTAATTTTGTATTTACCGAGAAGACATTATCAGATTAGAACTGTTAAATATTTTTTGCGGATGGAAATAGTGTCTTAAAATTCCATTCCGAAAAGGAGGTGAGCTCTGTCATAAAAATTTACTTTCTACCTTTTCTTCGCAAATCTTCCAATCTAAAATTCTGAAATTTGAAGTTCCCCCTTTTGATTTTCCAAAGAACACCTTTTCCTTGATAAAAACATGCGATTCTCCCAGTTTGAATGGGATCTAATCGTCGTAAATATATAATTTACCAGAACACTTATGTACTATCTAATTCTATATTTTGAGATCTATTTTTGTTGAATTAGAAAATTAGAATTGCTAAATATTTGGACAGATCGGGAGATAAATAGATAGACAAGAAGTTCTCGTTAAAAATTATATTTTGAAAGCGAGGCAGCTCTAGTATAAATCGATCTATTTTGAAACTAATATTGTACCTTAAAATTATACATTTTAAGGTTTTTGTTTGTTTTTGCAAATAAGAACTAATGAGCGTTAAAAGGGTTTATAAATTAAAGTTGGCTGCGAGTGCTACAACGCATGTCGTAGCTGTAAAGTTACGTACCGGTAGTACCTTGTGTTTATTTCTTCGAATGTAAACAAAAGCAACGTAAAAACCATTAAAATAAACACTTTTTACGCAACAATAACAAACAAATTTCAACAATCAGATTAACCAGATTTTTACATGTGCATAAATGAAGTTGTTTAAATTGGAATTTGTTCATAGTTTAATCTCAGGCATGCAAAAAAATTTCATAGACCTCTCTAATTTGAAAACTTTTTGATTACGTGTTTTAAGATTAGGATTGCTAATTTTCCAACTTCCTAAAGAAATAACAAACTCATCTCATTAAAAAAATGCATTTAATAAGAAAGACAGCTTTTTTCAAAAGGAAATACATTGCGTACGTGTTCCCAAACATTTAAATTTTAGAGAATACGGTTTTATACAAAGCGGATTTTGAAAATACATTTTATCATAGGCTTATAACTCCTAGGGGGTTAAGGAGTTATTAGTCGATGATTTTACCTCTCCCTGCATATAAACATATTTTGAAAGGGTGAAAGCTGTATAATAAAAATATACCGAAAGTTCTTCCTACTTAAAATGCTATGTTTTGATAACCATTGTTACCATTTCTTATTACAAATTGTTAATTGTACTATTTTATTGTTAACTATATGTTTCCTCTTCCTGGATATACAGTAAAGCTCTCCTTGTGGATAGCTCCAATAAGCGGACATCTCTCTTAAGCGGACAAATTTTCTGGCATCAACATTGTTCTTATGATTTTCTAAGTTAATTACGTTCTTACGAGGGCAGCCTTTTAGGTTTTTACAAAACCTAGGAAAAAAATATTTGTTTTTGAACAAATTGTTTTATTGCTTTTCAAAATATTCGCCTTTAAAATGTATACACTTTTGCATGCGTTCAAACCAATTCTTGAAACATTTATTCCACTCTGAAGTTGGTATCTCAAAAACATGGTTTTTGAAGTCTTCGCCAGCTTCTTGTGGTGATGAAAATCGCTGTCCACGCATTTTTGTTTGATATTCAGGAACCCAAAGAAGTCGTTAGGCGAAAAATCAGGTGAATACGGGCAATGAGACATTAATTCGATGCTTTTCTCCTTCAAATAATCAATTGTTTGACGTGCTGTGTGAGAGCTGGCATTGTCATGATAAAGAATGATGCGACGTTTTTGGTTGTTTTTCCTGATTTCGTGGATGACTTCTGGAAAACAAATTGTTGTATACCATTCAGCGTCAGCTGTTCATCGATCCTCTAAAGGAATGGTTGCGCCATGTCCAGTACAACTGAATTAACAAGCGATCATTTTTTTGGAAGTGCTTCGTGAACGAACAACTTTTGTGGGATTCAGTTCATCTTGGAACATCCAAACAGTGGATTGTTGCTTAGCTTCCGGTTCATACGAATATGTAAGTTTCGTCACCTGTTACGATGTTGTATACGGATTTTGCAGTTCCTGGGTCGAATTTTTTGAGCATTTCCTTACACCAATTAACACGAACCTCTTTTTGAGCTTCTGTCAAATTATGCGGAATCCATCGGGAGCAGATCTTTTTCACAGGTAAATGTTCATGCAAAATCGAATGTATTGAAGTCATCGATATGCTTAAGGATGCCTCTATCTGACTGTAAGTCACAAGCCGATCTTCTTCAATCATGTTGCGCACAGCATCGATATTTTTTGGAATAACAACCGATTCTGGTCGACCTTCAGGAAATTCATCACTGACGGACGCACGACCACGACGCAATTCTGCAAACCAATTGTAAACAGTCTTTTCTGATGATGCTTCATTACAAAAAGTTGAACGAAGCGGTTCTATGCATTGTTGCTGAGTTAGACGTTTACTAAAATCGTAAAAATCATCCAACGAAATCCTTTACGTGAAATTTCCAATTTTCACAAAATTTCTTTTTTTAAACGCTTTACTGTAAACAAACTACTCTATCAATTTCTAAGCTGCCACTGTTTTCACAATATCAAATGTCAAATTTTACGAAAATAGTAATGGCACATCTCAATAACGCCACCTAGTGGAGGCTGCCCTCGTATAAGCGGACGCTTTCATAAACGGCTGCGGACACCGTATTTTCACACATACTGAACCAAAAATCTTCGTTAAGCGGACGCCTAGCTCTAATAAACGGATTAATGGACCTAAAGCATTTATGTATTTGGTTGTTTCTCGTGTTATATGCGCACTTGATTTTGATTGTGTGGTTATTCTCAGTTTCACTACAGTTATTGCTTCTGAACAAACAGTACATTAAAATCTCTCAGATTGCACTTCAATTGAATTTGATCCTGAAAATGATCTAAGATTGTCAGCATTTTCTGATTTGTTAAAAAGTGTTAAAGAGTTAGGATTTGCAGATGACCAAAATCTAGAAGAGTTTATAACTATGGGCGAAAATAAAAAATATAAAAAGTAAAACGTTGAATTTGAAAACAGCGGCGTGGAAGACAACAAAAGTGAATTGGCAGACGAAATGCAGGTGATCATCGAAGATTCTGATTTGATAAACTCTTATGATGATACTTTAAAACTTGTTGGCAGTTCGAAAGAATTCGCAATAGCTGACTTCAAGGTATATCAACATATAAAAATCTAGAGAGCTATTTCCAACACTTTCATGCGGAAAAAAAGGGCAAGATTACGACAATCCTGCATTTAAAATTTGGTTCAATTCACTACTCATTACTTATTATTTGATTATATACATACCTATTTCATTCGTTCAGTATACGCATTTGTTATTCAATTATTGTATACAATACATATACGTATGTACTCTAAATATACAAAAATAAACAAATTTAAATTAAAATTATTATATTTAAAGCTTTTTCCCATAAACTACCGACGCGTTTCTTATCGTTTCATTTCTTGTCTCGATGAGTCAATTGTGTTGATCATTCGAACGTATAAATCCTGTTTTACGAAAAATAGGCGTTAATTAATATCTTTAATAATTTGTCGAACCTTTGTCGAGTTTGTTACACAGAATGTATTTATCAAATTCCAAAAAGTTTTGATATTCGCGAGTTTTTGATCATCATGGGCTTTTCTATGTAAATTTCTCTAATTTAGAGGTAAACCGTTTATTAACACAGTGCACGTCGCTTAATGTGATCCCTTCGGAACTTGGGATTTTTGATAACATTAACCGATTGATAATAATAACTGGTGAAACCATCTTTCCGCTGCTACATAATTTCCGATTTACTTCGCAAGTTCTCTTGCTTTTTCGCTATCAATTGATCATCTTTCCTAGTGCGATTTCTTTTCGTGTTTAAATTGTCATTTTTCCTTGCAGCGTCTTCTATTTCAACACATTTTACACAAAACTGGCTGTGAAATGTTTAATTATGCTGCTGCATTCCGCAGTATTATTTTCGACAACTTGCCATACTGTTCTAAAATGTTAATTTTTTTCTGTTACGATAACATCACGTCTCTTTTTAAGTTGTTGCAGAAGGTTAGAATAGAGCTGAAGTAGCTGCTGCCAACCAGCCTTCTTTTTCTTATGACAGCTTCGTCTTGCGGAAGTTGCTGATCAACGCAAGTTTTTTTATTTTTGATGTTGCTGAACGAAGTCCGCGGGTTGTTAACTTACGAGAGAGCGAGTTCAGGTATCACTCGAGCTTGCGAATATAAACAAACTAATCCGCACAAACAAGGCTGTTGCACGTGGACGATAATAATCCTAAGCAAAAATTGATATATGAACCGATGTCATGATTACAATTAACGATACTTTTCCTATGTATTCCTATACGCCCGGCCTTTTCTACACGAAAGTGATAACAATACACGGATGATAATATTATTCGTGATTTCAGTAAGCGGCGTGCACTGTATTTGTAAGTTTTAGGTATTGAAATTTCGGTAAATTCTATTCTTTGTCAAATTTATTCTGCGTACATTTATTGTAATAATAATAATACATGTCCTTTACATATTTCACTTTGATTATTCAGCACTTTCTAACCTGATAAACCAAACGGCTTATACTACCTCCCTCTAAAAATTGTCCATTTTGCATGGCGGACAGCAGCGTCATGAACATCTAGTTCGATTTATTTTCACAAATCTTCCTTAGTATATAATAATAAAATTATAAGAAGCCCACAAAATTTTATGTTTTTTTAAATTAATTAATTCGAGCGCAAGTTACCCAGCCCCACATTTCCTATTTGTTTTAATGTCTTAAAGTAAAAATTGTATTTTCATTACTTATAAACCTTGAGAAACAGAAACAGCTAACATTTCATCTGCTTTAATTAAATTTGTGCTGTAAAGAACCACAAAATTTTAGCAAATCTTAATAAATCAATTCTTATATGCCAAGGTTGGTTCGAATTCCAACAGATCTAAATTTCCGCAAGTCAAGGATAGGCGAGTCCAAAAATCACATCTCGATATTTTTTTTATTTACTTAGCCTTAATGTTTGCATAATTACTATATGACATGTTGGTTTGGATGACGCATCTCGGGTTTGTTATCCTCGAGGTGTACACAATTTCATATTTTTTATGTTAACCGCAGACGCCTCCAAATTAATAATGTAGTCTGTAACATTGTAAAGTGCGGCGACCTGTAAAACCGGAAGTGCCTGCAGAGGTGAATCAGACACTCAACAGGTCACTTGATCAGCTAACATCAAAACACTGGGATGACTCATTTATATTTATGGATTCTATTTTAATTGAAAACTGTAAACTCTTCACGCTCGATAACTGTAACGTGCGCTTTACGGACGTACGTATTGCAGCGGTTCTTTTTCGAAATTGCTCTAGTTACGTCAATTGTGGATTTGGGAAGCTGCGGGGAGAGAATACTGAGATGTGAAAACCGTGTTAAAAAAAACTTTCGGTAAATGTTGATGTATATTTAATGTTGACATTCTATTGAAAGCATTCAATTTATGATTATTTCTGCGTGATTCCTCTCAGTATTAGTTACATGTAAAAAATAGGGACGAAAATCTTCTAAACTATTCAGAATCTATTTTCATATATAGAAAATTATGTATATATCGGGAGTTTAGGAAAGTGGCATAAACTTTAATCTCCCTAAATATTTATCTAAGTTAGAAAATATGCAGATGTTCCATGAGAGTGCTGAAACCTCTTTGAAAAGCATATTTTAATACAGTTTTAGAAACGTAAACGCTTGTGTAAAGGTAAGTGTCAAATTTACGTCCATATCGCATGCAATTTTCAAAACTGATAAAATATGAGCGAAAAATCTTGCTCAGAAAATAATTTGCTTTTGATTACCGACCATTATGTGAGAAATTATGTTTATGTCGGGAAGATCGTAGCAGCATAAACTGTGATTTCCGTAAATATTCATTATGGTCATGTATGAATTCAATGTATGTAGGAAATAAGGTACGGTGCCATGCCGTGAACTGTAATTCCTCTAAATGTTTATCATACTCGGATAGTTGAATGTGAAATATTTAGAAAATGTACTATAATTTACATAAAATTTGAAAATCTTCTTTTTCTTATCATTCGTCTATATTTTCTTCTTTAATCAGTAAAGATGTAAAATTTGAAAATATTGTATTATATTTTAGAAATATGCAAAACACATGACTGTATTAAATACATGTAAGTGACAAGGTAGCGTGTTGTGTCCTGAATTATTATTTCCCAAATGTATATTATACTCTGAGAATATTTAGATATGAAGTCATATTTATGAAAAATAATTTTAAAGGCGAAAAAAGCAGTTTACATTTTATTGCAAATACGTAGAATTATGTGAGTTTCATAAATTAAATGTATGCAAAGAGTAGGCTAGGGTAGGTTGTTGTGTTATAAACCATATTTTCCTAAACACACACACACACACATATTACTGTGTTACAACAGGTTCTAATTAACATATCTCAACCTATTGCTAAATTTAATAAAGCTATATTATGATACCCTGTACGAAAATAAGTTGTTAACCATAGCTAGATTAAGTACGATGTAATATAATAGTTTCGATGATTGGTTTAGCGTCGTAGACTGTGTAACTGTATAGGTCTCAAAGTTGGTTCTTAGTCATGTTGAGAATGGCATACAGGAAAATGTTCAGATTTATTTGTGCATTCTTGGGCTGTAATTTATGGAATATGAGTAAAAACGTAATCATTTGGGCAGCTACATACTAAAGCGTAAATTTGTGGATTTAAAGCTTTTATTTTGAGAAAAATATGTGTGTAGTAATGTGGTAATGTATGTAAGGAAGCTTTGCGTTAAAGCAGATAAACATTGAAGTTGAATTTAATAATTTATTTATAATTTAATGTGGAAATATTTATCAATTTCCAAATGCATTTGTTGTTGTAAAATTATTAATAAGAATGTTAATGTAAGTTTTAGATATTTGTTAATAATTTAGTCAATTTAATGCTGTGATCCTATTGGCTGAGTCCTTTGGGGTCGCATAAAGTTTTGTTTGTAAGCGGTTGCTTAGCAAGGCGCGGAAAAGTTTGACATTTTGTTTGATAAACCAAAAAAAAAGGTTGCACGTAGACCATCGAGCTATGAGCATGCCAAAATGAAGCTCTGCTAATAATTGCAAATTTAATGTTAAAAAGTTTATATTTTGATTATATATAAAACTGTTAATGTTTGTGTTCATATTCAGCGTGTTTCCTTCAACTTACGGCTGAAATTTTGAGGAAACCTTTAAAAAAAATTATTTCATCAAAAAATTGCAAGCGAGCGTCGGTTCTTCAATTGTTTTTTCGATCATCGTCTGTCTATGGGCTGATCTTCAATTTGTCTTGTCAACTTGACACAAACTTCAATGTCATTCGATGAAACTTATAAATCTACAAGATTTAATTAAACATAAATAAATATCAATATTAAGTTAAAATAAAGAAACTGCTTCGTTTAATGGAAATAATTTTGAAGGAAAAAACTCCACTTCAAAAATTTACCTCAAGTTAATTTGGAGGTTATAAATTTTACCTACAAGAACAACCTGCTTTTCTAATTTTGTTCAACAATTTTCTGGACCACGAGTTTCGTAACGGACGCAGGTGTAAGATGACCCACGTGATGGGAGAGCTTTCGCGCTGAAGTGGACAAATTCAAAATTCAAGACGGTATTGGATTCCACCAAGGTTGAAGTTATACAAAGAATATATTTTATCATTCTCAAAAGCATTTAATATTGTAAACATTTGTAACTAAGACAGTAGCACACCGTATCTTGATTTCTACCTTGGCTCATGTCTTCTATTCCAGAACTTCCAATAGCGGGGAATTTATGAGCTCAATTTTATCATTCATTAAAGGTGTATTTGTTACAGTGTGTTTGTGAAATTGAAAGACCTCATGTATATCCAATTTACGTGTATCATCACAGAAGTGTAAAAATGTTATTATGTCATTTGATGTCAATGCATGATTGTGTTCTAATAAGTGTGTAGTGTAGTTAAATTTTTGTGGGTGTTTGTATTTGTATGAGCGAATGTGTTGTTTGTATCTGGTATTAAAATTTCTAATTGTTTGACCTATGTATACAGAGTTACATTGTGAACACAGTTAGATTTGTAAATACCTGATTTTAACGAGTCGTTAGTTCTATCTTTTGCGTTGAATAAGGTGCTGAAAGTGATTTTTGTTGTTTTATAAATAAATTACTTTAAATGTTGTTTTGATTATAATTTTAGTAATTTTCTCCGATATATCACCAAAATATGGAATTAAAATATACTTAACATTTTCAGAGTGCTCTTTTGAATATATTCATTGAATTGCTAATGTATAATCTTTCTTTTTGATTAGTGTGCGTATCAGTTTTGTGTTGTATCCATTACTGTGTGCAATGTGCTTAATAATCGAAATCGCTTTAGTATAATCACTGTTACTTAGAGCTCTAACAGTTCCTCTAAGTAATACGTGTAAAGAGCAAAAAGTAAATAAACCCTGTTGAAATTCAGTTTATTATTATTATTGTTATTATTATAAAAATATAAATATGAATTTCAACCAAGTAAAGCAAGAAAATTAAGAAATGAGTAAAAATTACTTAATCCCCATTAAAAACTGATTTGTATGAGATATACCTTCTGTATTCCAATTGTACATACCTTGTACTGAATTTAGGTCATTTATTTGAGATTTTGCGTGTCATCCAAGTTACACCAAGTCATTGCAGAGAAAACAGATTTCCTCTTCACGAATCAGGTAACATACGTCATTTCATTGATCACTTGATCAGCGATATACGTTACCAATACTTTAAGATAAAAGATTATAAGATACAATTACCGAATACTACAACTGGGCTAATTATTATTTTACTTTTATAAAATTAAAATATCAAATATAGTTATAAAGTTTATAGATTTCGATACATGAGAAAGAAATCGTGTTATATTTCACAACATAATTTTTGTTAGGTTGGTATTCTACTTACGCTAAGTTTTGACATGTTTGCATTTGGTTTGGTACATTACAAAAGTAGGATTATAAAATGTTTAAACCGTTCTTCATGGCGACATACAACGTCAAAATATCATGAAATATTTTTATGACGTGCATCACCTGATTGGTCATAAGGATTATGTGCAACCATTTTCCATCATAACGAATGAGCTTTCACTAGAGAAATGGCTAATAAAGTATAATGTAATCATTTAACCGTTGTTCGAGTAATTAGAGAGTAAGTTGAAATTGAAAAAATTGTAGATAAACACCGTAGTGGTCGACCAAAAATAACTTCTGCTAGACATGTTATTGTATTAAGAAGAGTCGTCTGACTGACCGGAACTTCAATTCTATAGAACTGAGCAAAGTATGGGTAGAAGATATTGGTGTGAGTTTGTGTACATCTACTGTGAGCTGAAGACTTCTTAATTTTGGATTACGAGGATGCAGAGCACGCGAGAAGCCATTACTTTCCGAGAATCAGTCGTTTGCGATGGGCAAAGCAACATTGTCATTGGATATCAGCAAAGGGTGCTATTCAGTGATAAATCCACCTTTCATATCAATAATCAATGTGGGTAACACGTACGTCAGAACGTTTCCTGAGGAAGAATTTTCACTTCTAACAATCACAACACCCAACCTCTTGTTATGCTATAGTGGTGCACGTCTGCTGAAGAAGTTGTTCGAGTGCATGGACTTCATGTTGGGATAATAAATGCTATAAAATACATTGAAGTACTACAGAATAAAATGCTGCCTAGTGAGAAAGATTTGTTTGGAGAAGAAACGTTTATTTTCTAGGATGACAGTGCACCTTGCCGTAGTGGAAAAGTGGTTCAATCTTGTCGACCAATAAATTCGGTAGAATGGATTGGCGAGCACAGTCCCTAGACCAGAATCGCATCGAAAACTTGTGGCAAAGAATAGCTAACATAATTTCGAAGAAGAAAAAACCGACAAACAATTGATTTAAGCGAATCCCTTATCAGTTTCTGGTTTACAAATTACTCATCAAGAACAAGGGCTGGCCGATATCGTATTAAATAATTCTAATATGAATCAACGTGTTATGTAATCTCGCAGGTTTTAACTTAAATTACAATAATAAAACTTGGTTTGTTAGATTTATTACATTACTGTGTTTGAATATCTGTGTGGGTATGTATACGGATCGACTTAAAAAAAAAACGAAAAATATCATTTTAATATTTAAAGTTTTCCTCAATTCTTCAAGTACGCAGGAGTTTTTCACACCACTGTATATAATATACAATAATATGCAAATGTAAGATCATAGTGACGATTATATTTGAAACACGTTCAACATTTAAATGGTATTAAGACGAGGTATAATATTATACGAATGAAATAAATTTGAGTAATTGGTAAGACAGGGCATTGAGTCATAAGCAGTGATTCCCCTAAATATTTGTAATCAGTTAAAGAGCTACTAAAGTGATTCAAAATAAGCTAAAATTAGCATTTTCTATCGTTACCATTCTACATTAATAGGCGACTTGAGCTTTCAACTTGCGGTGTGTTTAGGTAACAGACAACATATGCAAGATTTAAATAAGGTGAATAACTGATCGAAAAAGGTATAGGAATAGAAGATGAAAAATTGCTAAAAGTGGTGCATAAATACGGTAAAATCGACCTATGTCTATGATAGATGTGGATTTTTTCAGCCTATTACAATGTATCATCATTTAGGAACATAATGCAAGCAACACTGATTTCAAGATCTACCTATTTTTTAGAAATCAAAACAACGCCAAAGCTGGCATCCTACACGTACTGTCTTTTACATTGGCTGCAGTTCGCTTTCCAGTGTTTACATAGCCGCCCCGCCATCTTATGACCTAAGGCAGTTGGGTAACGAATATAATGGTTTGACGATATAGAAAGTTACATTTATTTTTTAATTGCCAGGTCGGTTTAGAATCTCCTTAATTATAAAAACTTTCAGGTATTCTTGTTTTTATATTTTTTGTTCTTTTGAACGAGGTTTTCAGATCCAAATCTGTATATAAATGTGAACTCGGAATCATATTTAGATAAGTAGCCTCTGGCGTCGGTGCTAAACCTTTGCAGCGGAAACACATCGGACGAAAACAAATTTCTAATCATTTTTCCTTTTTACTCTCTATATAAATCCCAGGACTAGTCAATGCCGAACTATCCCCGTCTAATTTTAAGGATTTGTTACATCACTTAATGCTGATTAATCTGTCTACCGCCGAACAAGATACGTTGCACATTGCACCGTTTGAGATGGTGAGGCAACAATTATTTTTTTTCATTTATAACGTACGTCTGGAAATTTTCAAATCGCGTGGCATCGAAAACGTGCTGAATCCAAAGGTTACAAAAATTGCGTGCTATTCGTTATGCTAAATTTAAAATGCGGTGCGTAATAGTGACTTTTTAATGAGTCATCAAGTTGAAGCTGATAATCGGTGAAAAGGAACACGGCGTTATTTTGTAACTTTGTGTTTTTAGGATATGGCACAGAACCGTTAGGACCTAACGGGGATAATTGGTCGGAATTTAGTTCAAATAACCAGCGTTTGATCGTTTTGAATACACACCAATTAATAAACAATTAGGGCTTTCCGAGTACCAAACAACTTGTGAATAAAATTGGTAATTATATCTGAAGTTTTAGTTTAATAAAGTAAAATATTCCCAACAAAATTTTAAACTAAAAATTAAGGCTGCCTTCGAAGTATTTTGTGATTAATTTTACGAGATTGGGATAAAGTTTCTTATAAATTTAGTTGTGTAGTAAAAGACAAACTTTCTTAATCGAAACTTCGAATAACAAAGTGGCATATAGAATTATTAAATTTTTACAATAACGGGAAAATTTACAATAACGCTAATTAGATTTTCTTGTGTAAGTTCTTGCAGAAATACATTATACTGTAAAGTAAATTAAATTGTCCGTGTAAAACAAGAGTTTATATTTTAAATCGGGGCAACAATATTACTTTTTGATTAGAAATTTAGGTTATTTTCCTTCTTCTTCTTTATGGATATGCCTGTTTCTTTAACGATAAATAAGTCTGCTATAGGGAATGATTATTTATACTTCCCCCAGCGTTTTTGCGGTAGGATGATAGCAAATTTAGGTTCAGGTAACGGAATACGAAATCTACTGATGATATGATTTTTGCGAGTTAAATTTCAAGTACTTTTAACAATTTCAATTAACATACATTTTATAAAAGTTCTTCTAGATATTAACAGCAGGATACTCCGAGTTCTTCCAGATTTCAGTCTTGTTTGATTGCCTTAATTATATATAAACCTTTCAATTCTGTTTTCATCTTCTATGATATTTCAGAAAGTTTCAATCAAGACATTTATATATATTCTTACAGCCATATAATTTCGTAGTTTTTAGTAATTTTCAATACCACAACAAAATAATTTGAAATTGCTTGTTACCAATATTTCTTTTAGAGGTTCTCCAAAACATTTTCGAACTTTTTAGTTTGGTCAATTTCTTTTAGTTTACAAAAGGTTTGTATTCAGCGGAGTTTTTAATATCTTTTACTATTCGATGGTTTGTGAGCCGCTCATATATCTCCAGAAACTTAATTCCCAACACGTTTCGGTTATAATCTCCAAAATTATTATCATTAAATTATTATTTAACCTGTTTTGAATAATTCAAATCAAAGATATGTAAATTATTGCTTAATGATGCTTTTAAAATGACAAATCATGGTTTGTTCACGTTTTTAGAAATTTTGTGTAATTTTCAGCATGTTCCACAGTTTGAAGAAAATTTCAATGTTTTGTTATATTTAAAGTATTTTCTGGATACATTTTTTATTTACGAATATTCAAGTTAAATAATGACAAGTTTTTCCATTTTAAAGGTTTCAGGCTATTTCTCGAGGATTTTCATAATAAATACACTACTGAAAAATACTGTCACTCCAAATAATAATAATAATAATAATTCAGAATATTGGTTTAAGTATTATTCAGAATCTATTCCCAATTTGCAAAGGATATTTTTCATATTTTACACAAATAATGTTTGGTATTTTTTTTTTCAAATAATTGCGAGAAATAACGGATTGGCTCCATCAGAATTCCGCGATTGGAAACTATTTTCAACGAAAATAATAAAAAAGAATACATGTTCCGAATTTAAAGTATTTTTCAGGATATATCAAAGAATAACCAATAAAATCATTTCAGAATTAAAGAAATTTTAGAGTTAATTACATACTTTAAGTTACGACCTGTGTAGGATATCTTAAGCAGTTTTCAGCATTCTTTACATTAAGAGTCTTCAGGATAACTAGTAGCAGGAAGTTAAATTCATTTTTGCATGAAATAATAAAATGTAAATTGACTTAAAAATTTTATTAAGTCTTTTGCAAAACATTTTACATGATTCTTTGATAATGTTTGGGTATCTTTCCGCTACTAGCATGATACTGAACATTTAGACTTAATATTTTATGTAATTTTTAGAATATTTATGAAATATAAATAATTAAGGCGGTGAATTTGAAATTATTACATACAACATTTTCATAGATTAAAGATAAGCAAGAAACCTCGAACATATTTTCTAGATTTATGAAATTTTTTAAACGTTCTTAAATAGGGTAAATTTCAGATCTACTTTGCGAAAATTATTTAATTATCAGAATATTTCCGGAATTTGGAAACTTCATGAAATCCTAAAAAAAATGCAGACCATACACTTAAGATATTTTTTTAGATATTTCCTTAAGCTTTTATTACATTAACATCCATAAATTCAGTTGATTTCAATACATTTTGTCTGCAACTGATAGACATTTTCAGAATAAATACTGAAAGTTTGTAAAATGTAGATGTGAATTGTAAATTCAGGTCAGTTTTCAGAACATTTTCAGGTCTAAATAGTACAGATTGAGACCTGCTGTGAAAATGTTAGTAATTTTTTAAATGTAAGAAATGTTTCATGGTGGTTGCTGTTAATTTTCCACCTAAAAAATACAGTCTTGAACTTACTACCTATATAAAACTGCTTCTGAACGTCGCTATAATATGAAGGCATTTTCAGATCAAATAATGAAAATTCTGTTATATTTTGTAAAGTTGTAGTAGTTTTAAGAATAGTTTTTATTTTCTTTCCGAGACAAATTAAATTTTTTACATTTAACAGAAATTTTATGAAATATGAGAACATTTTCCGGTTAATTATAAAAATTTGCGTCGAGCTATGAAATTAATTTTTAGAATATTTGTACATTTGCAAATATTTTGACAAGTAATGAACATTTGGAACAAAATTAGTAAATTGTGCTATATTTCAAGTTGTTTCCACAACTTGAATATATTTTTACCTATAAACAAATATGCAGATTTACCTTCTACATTTTAGGCAACTTGCAGAAACCTGGTATTTTAAAACGTAAGTAAATTAAATAAGCAGAAACCTAGCTTATACTATAAATTTAAAAAACTTTTTAGAATATTTCTGCCAATTCAGGTCTATTAATAAAGATTCACACATTGCTTCTAAGTAACAATAAATTTTGATGATTGGAAGATACAAACAATTTTCAGGAAACTTACTAAATATGTGAATTATACACAAATTCAATTTTTCTAACTCGAACACATTTTGAGATTAGGTATCTATTGAAAATTTCGACCTAGTTTGTAAATAAGTTACAGTAATCCATTCCTCGTAGTGGAAGCAAAAGTTTCAGAAAAATAAAACACAAGTCTCCTCCACAAAAATATATAATATAATGCTACATATGTTTCGGCCTTTTTAACTTAAAAGCCATCTTTAGGCAAACAAACTAAAATTAACTCTAACCACCAAAAAACAAATGTGAAGGTCTAAAAGACCGCCATACACAAAGCTTTCATCTTAAATTTGAACAATCCAACAAACATAATGTCGGATTAATCCGGAATAATTTTAAATCACAAATAAATGTCAAGAAACGCACATTGTTTGTAAATCTTTGAACCATTACCAAAATTAAATCCATTTTTAGTTACAAATAGTAAATATTACCTTGCAAATTTGAGATAATTTTAAGAATTTTCCCCATTTAAAGAGCTTTTCAAATTAAATAACAAAAATGTAATTTTGAAGGTAAGGGTTTCGATATATATGTATATATATAATATATTGCTGTGTTATATGAACCTTGATTTAGATAATCTAAAAAAATTAACTTATTTAGATAACTTAAAGCTATTTTAAGCTTTAAATCTGAAAAATAAGTTGTTAAAACTAAGTAATGGCCATGTTCAATTAGTGCTTGTCATCTCCGTTGATTTTGTTTGGGTTGATCTGGTGTCTACCTTTTGAATTCTATGTTTTGTTTTGGTTGTTCGTAGTCTTAATAATTGTATGAAGGTATTAGAGGTATTTATCAAACTTGACTGTGAGTTTTTCACCTGGAAATCTATAAGATATCAAATTTGTGTATTATGTTCAGCAACTGTCAACTAACATGTAATTTTGGAGGAAAATGGACCTTTCACTTGTTTGTTTTTGTGAGTAATATTCGGATATAGGTGTGAAGAACATTTAAATATGATTTTGATAATCTTTAATTGTAATATTATTAATTTAAGGTGATTTGTTTAACATAAATATGATTTTTTTTTAGAAAATAATTAATAGGCCGTGTGAGGCGTCAAACATTACTTTTTAAATAAGCAGTATGTTTATGATTTCAGTTTTGATGTAAATAATATTTTCAAAAAGGTATTTAATTGTATAAGATTTGGTTAATTTCATTCTGCTTTTCCATTGGTTGAGGAAGTCACGTTTTTTGTAAAATGTACTTATTTTGGTTTGTATTATGTTGCCATGGTTACTTGTTAAAAAAAAAGAAAGAAAAAACAGCGGGAACTTGCCATGAAAATATCAACGTGAACAGACGCTCGTCTGGCGAGTTTAAAACGTCAACAAACTTTAAGGTTAGGAAACATCTACAAGTAAGATATGAAGGTGCAACGTATTTGGGTATATGGGTTTATTGGTATATTTGAACATCTGAAGTAATATCCAGTAAATAATATTGGGGTTAATTACCTTGTGAAACGATTTTACGAATACAAAGATACTCAGTCCAAAATTTTTCTGCAAGGAACTTAGAAAAAAGCAACAAGTGGTGGACATTCTTTTTGAAGTTCCACATTCGCCAGGGCGCAGGAGTGCCATCCTAATATCATCTAGTGAATTTTACCAATACCAGAAGAAAATAAGCCAGTGCTTCTATATGAAAATGTGGGCCCGTTTGAAAGTTTTATAAGAAAAAACTTAGATAAATCGATAACATTTAAGTCATTTCTTTGTTGCATCCACAACATATAAGTCCATGTTTACTCCCTTGTATCCTTCGCCTTGTTCGGTTAACCAGCGCAAGAATTTAAAGGTTATACAGCAGTAACCAAAATTTATATTATAAACCCTAAGATAAGAGTTTTTTAAAGTTTATGTTTGAAGTGTGCCCTTTGTGTTGTTTCAACAACTTATGTAATAATATTGTGATATTTTTTTTAGATATGAAAGGGAGATCATATTTATTACGGGTGCAAGTAAAGCAGCATTCCTTTTTTTTTAAACGTAATATCTTTGTCGCTTCCATGTGGGGCTCATATGTAGGTCCCGCAATAAAATACAAATTAAATAATTTTCGGATGATAAAATCAGTGGCGTTATTACAATTACGAGAAGGTAATCGGTGTTAAATGGCTCACGAACAATTAAATAAACAAGATTGTTAACTTAAGTATTAAATAAATGGGACATAGGGATCGTTTTATCATTTTGCTTAAGGGTCGTCAATCTAGAGTCACAAGATTTAGTCCGGTGAGGTCATGCTGTTGTAACGTCAAGATTGTTTATATTTAAATAAATATATACTTCTTACTTTCCGTCTTTAAAACGTGTTTAATGTTGGCCTATTTCTGGTGCAAAGACTTAACACCGACACTATCGTTGTAATAAATATAAAAGGAGCCCAAGAAATAAAAAATTTCAAAATATATTAATACAGACACGTTAATGCAGGATTCGAGAACATCTCTTTTTCACAGCAAGCGAAGCTGGTTCTTCTATATATCGTATAATATAGCGATATGATTTCTGCGACAAAACATTAATCCCCCGTTCCTACACGTTATACATCAGATGGTGGAATAAAGACGCGTGTCTCTATTCATCTGCGAAATCTGGTTCTACATTCTGGGCCCTTTTATTAAGCCAGTTGCCAGGATACGGCGCCCTTGCTTCCAATCACAGCTCAAATATAAAATTCCATTCGATATAAAGTCCGAACGTGTATAGTTAGCGGGCTATTGAGCGAAATGCTTTCGCCTCTGCTGCTTCTTCTACAACCTGCTGCTGCCTACCCATACCCTCGTTGTTATGCGGTCCTTTTTGTCGCCGAAGAATGATCGCTACATACGTTTGCAGCTCGCGATCGTTTCCTAGCCATTGTGTATTAACACGGAGATGATTGATGATGACAAGTTTTGAGAACGCCAAATCTTACATTTCACAGATGGAAAAAATTTTAAATGGCTTTTTACCGACTACCATTTTGCTGAAATGGTTGCGAAAAAAACATGTCATCAGATGAAGAATCGAACGATCACGAAATTCGAATTATTGTATAATAACGGAAGCATTACAATGGAAACAGGACAAAGTATAAATGTTTCTGGCTGCAACAAAACTGTAGAATTTTGGAGTCATGAGAAACCGCTTAAAATTAGATAACATCAAACGAAAATGTAGATGAGTCACCAAAATTTCTTGTGACGTTAAATATATTTCTTTTTGGTATTTATTAATAACAGTGTGTCTTTCAGTTTCAGTTATCTCGACCATGTCATTTTTATTTTAAAGTCGTGTTTACGTAAATCTTAGAATAAAACAGTTTTTCGTTAAAAAAATGTATTCGTTACAAAAAAAAAAAACTAATACACATTGTAACAAAATAAAAATAAGGCACGCTTTTAGAAATCTTACAAAGGTCATTCCTCGACATTCAATTTATCCAAATGTAATAATTTTTTGGTATTCCTATATGAATTTGGCGTAACACGCGACTGCTAAAGAATTACCTTCAATCATCCAACAAATCCGACTCCCTTTGCTTTAGCAGCCGCCTCATAAAACAACCACGGATCTAAAGAGTAAAACACGTCACTTCATAAGCGATTAATATTTACGATGACAAAGATCTCTCTCCACCATCTGTTCCTTCAAACTATCTAACTCTTTGAGTAATTTGTTGTTTTGGTTCAGCAAAAAGTCGTCGCAAACAAACTCCTTGACGGTCACGTTGTTCATTTTTTGCATGGCAGTTTCCATCGCGACGAACTCCTTGACAATCGACATCTGAAGGTCCAAAAAGTGGCGTCGCATGTGGGCTAAGGTTTCAGCGAACTCGGTCCTAACCTCGTTTTTATATGCATCCAGCTGAGAATCGAACTCCTCCCTCACGACTTCACGTATTAGTTTCTTCAGATCTTCTGCAGACACATTGATTTGTTTTGCTGGGGTTGTGTCTTGGTTTGGTGCTATGTTCTGGTACAGCGATTCGACTTTGCGTTGGGGGATGGGTTCGCTTGACGCAATAATTGGAGACACATTCGAAGTTGGTAGTTCCTGAGTTAAATATTTGGGCGTGGATGACATCTGTTTAGTGGGAACAGGTGTTTGCGGCAAACTTTTTTGCTCTAATGCAAGAAGACTACGCCTGGACGCGTCCATCCACTTTTTAACTCCTTCGGTTATTCCCAACCCAACTGTGTTCTCTGATTCTGTGGGACAACTGTTATTCCATCCTATTGCCATAAGAAAAGAATCTACACCATCCTGGGAAGGTCTTCCAGGATCGCCGTCCCCAACATGGGGAGAAGATTCGTCGCAAACCATTTCTAAAGAAATCACAGATTGTTCCCTGGAGCTAGGTTCTTCTGCCGCCTGTTGGTTATTTAATTCATTCAATACGATCTCGAAGGAACTGTTGTTTGGTTGATCTTTTGGCAGTAACACCTTCTGGAATAGCAAATGACGTATTCTTTTTCCATCGTGAGCAGGAAACGCCGAAATAGGTTTGCTCAAGTTCCTGGTATCGTACAGTACAATGCCTCCAGCTTGTGAGCCCAGTCCCAAGTATGTTCCGCAGTAGCTGAAATCTAAGGCGGTTATGGAACTCCGGACTTCTACCTCCAAAATGCACTTTTTGGCAAGGACGTCGTAGAAAGTAAATCGGCGGTCCAGCCCACTCGTGACCAGCATGTCCAAACGTAGGGGTGAGTAGGCAAGACCCGTTACAGGGGCCTGGTGAGCCTGTATGTCCACCAAGGGTTGGCTAGTATTTATATCCCACGCGGCCACGACTCCCTCCTCACTTCCAGCGCCAAGCATGCTCCTTCTGGTGCGGTGAAAATTAATTGACGAAACGGTATCGGATTTGGGAATCTTAAAAGACGAGGAGAGATGCGAAGTCATGCTGTTAAATACTAGAATTTCTCCGTTGATGCATGACGCTGCCAAATGCGTATCTTTAGCGTTGTACTGTAATTGGAGGATCGGAGAGCGAGCGCTAGGGTAGCGCTTTTTGATTGCCCTTCCTTTGATGTCGTAAACTAAGATCTGGCCATTGAGAGTTCCTACGGCTATGTTTTTCTTCGTGCCGTTTTGGAACGTCGCACAGGTGGGATTGTACACGTCGTCGATTGTTTGTAGAAGTTTGACGCTGTCCCTTATTCCGATAATTTCGGCTGGCCCTGAATACGGTACTACAACGACCCAGGATCCGTCTTTGCCCCAGGAGAGGCTTTTGATGTGCCCCTCGTCGTATTTTGCAGGGATGTAACTGTGCTGGATCACTCCGTCCGGCCACTGGTGGAATTTTACGTCGTTGGATGCTGATGCGATTATAGACATACTTCTACAAAGAAAAACAAAATAAGTGGAAATAATAAACTTAAAAGATATTTAGTAAATTGGTTAAAGGATGTCAAAAAACAAAACAGTATTAAGAATTACAAGCTTAATTTTAAATCAACCTTATCATGTTAAATGTAACTAACACAGAACATTTCAGTTCGGAATTCAAATAATATTTTTAATTTTTTGTTGAGTTGAATGCGACTGTTATGGCTATAAAGATTAAGTGATTGCTTTATACATTGCAGTTTCCACCTGACCAATATTTTTCCACAATGAAACATTTTTCGAAATAATATCGACAAGAGACCATTGAAAAATGTATTAAAATGGATTTTTAATATGCAAAAACACCTTATAAAAATCCTCCAAAAGAATTCTGGAGGATCTACTAAGAAAAAAAACAAAAATTATACAAAATTGTTTTATTTTGGATAAGCTTAACATTAGTGCTTTTCTTGAAAGCTTCTGATTGTTAGTTATTTCAAAATCAAGAAGAATTTAGTTTTTTAAATAATGTATTAATTTAAACGAAATCAAAAGTTCGATTTAAAAATTAAATTTTGGAAATTCTAATTAATCATACTCATATTTCCATCTAGCGGCGGTTTTATTAACTTTAATTTCAGCCAGGTCAGCGTCGTAACCCACAGAACAATCGCCACATTCCCAATTTCTACTATAAAACAGTTCGCTATCGACATTATCCAATTTAAGTTTCACAGGTATCTCCATTTCGTTAAATTCTACAACTCAAATTTAAAAAGAACGCATTTGCAGACATAATTTGACGTATTTAAATTTAAAAATGCAAAACAAACGCAAGAATTCGCCGTCACTGTGACGTTCAAACCGGTGTCGATAAAGTAGATCTCTAACGTCCAAATTGCATGCAAAAGCCACGTAAAGCAATTTGTGCACACAAATTTATATATTTCAAGTTAAATACTGCAAGAAACAAATACGTAAGTATATAAATGCATACTTTTAACCTACTTGTTCTTATGTAGTGCATTATGAGTAACGAATTTTGGTTAACGTCAAAGTTTTTTGCCGTTAAAATGTTTGCAAGAGTACATCCTTCTAAACGAAATTTTAGTAATAAGCAATTAATAACTTACCCGTAATAGCTTTGATGGTGTAAAATTAAAACTGATAAACGCTCTTGTAGATTGCAAAATCCCCTAACACCCGAATTTGATTTCAAATGCCTTTAGGAACGACTTGTTGTTGGAACGTAGCGCCACCACGTGGCAAGTTTTCGTATGAACCACGAAATGGTGGGAAATTCAAAATTTAAATTAATTTATTTGTTTAAAAGTAAATTGGTTATTTTTAAGTTTAACTTTATCATTGCAATAATTAATAGTTGATTTTATTGTGCAGAAAATGATCACCGATGTACATTTGGCCATTCTAGCAAACGCCTTGGGAGTCACGCTGTTCTTGCTGGTGCTCTTATACCACTATATAAATGCCAATTATTCGAAATGAGACCTACTTCTGTATTATCATTACGTAATTAAGTGTAACATTTAATTTCTAAATAAAATTTATGTAATTGTTTGATTTGCAATGGTTTTTTATATGTTAAATAAAAGCTGAATGAAAAACTGATTTTCCTTAAAGTTCTTCTTTCACAATTGTTATTTTTAGGGGCTTCTGTGGAATTTTTGAAATTTCAACGTTATACGTATAAATGGAATAATAAATATACCCACTTTACAAATTAGGGGAGTGCGGGTAACTTTCTTTTGCACTTTTAACCAATGGATTTACATTTTTAAATTTTAATTCTTGCTTTTCATAATAGTTATATTACTTTAGTTTTTAATTTAATAATGAGTTGTGCAACCAGATCTAGTGGAATTATGTTTATGCTATCCATGATTAGAAGAACTTGCTTTTAAATACAATTACTTTTGCAAAGTAGTGGTGTTTTACGGTTTTCAAGTTTATGTTTATTATTAGATATATTGTTAAGATAATAGGTACTGAACGCTAAGTAAACTAGTAACTGTGAAGGTTTTACAAATAGATTAATTCCTACCGCTACAATGCTATTACACTTTATTTACCAGGAATATAGTTTGGAGAGCCGTATTTTGGGTGCATGTATTTCTATACAAACAGTTTTGGCATTACATAAGTAGTAGAGTGTTTTGCAACTTGCCTATAACTGTCGAACTCTTGGAACAGTCAATCTATTTTTCACACACAGTTATTCGCTAAACCCGGCCTAAACTAAAAATTACATTTAAGGTAAAAATATAATCTTTAAAGTTAATGACCAACTTGACATCATAAATATAATAAGGATAAGTAAATTATAGAAATTGTAAATATGAGAAAATTAATTGGTGTTTCTTTTTTTGCTTGACCAATAAAATGTGGGACTGCCTGTTGAGTTTCAGCAAATTTATTACCTATTATAATCCTTCCAGGAAGAAACCATAATCTCAAATTCACAGCAGGATCCGAGAAATTATGGGTTTTAAACTTTTACAAACCAGTACTGTATTTCCTACATAGAATGTTCTGCTTTTTCTGCATATTAGCCCAGTTATCAGGGATTCCGTTGCCATTTGCTTCTTGAATTAATTTTCTCTTCGAAGCGACGTATCTTTTTACTTGGCTCCACATCATTTCAATGGGATTTAACTCACAGTGATAAGGTGGGAGCCGAAGTACATTCACATCACATTTTCTGCAATATCTTATATCGTATGATTTTTGTAAAACTTCGGTTTAAAAGTTTTAACAACTTCTAATAATTCCTTTTTAAATACTCTTCTTTAAAATAGATGTCTTTTGAAGTTAATTACTGTTTCATGGTATCCTCCTTTGAGGAAGTATTGGGAATTTAGCTTTTTTTTGGCTGTGGTATGAAGCCTTGTCTATCACCACGCCGTTATTTGGGGCTGAAATTTTCTGAAAATGTGTGGTCAACCCAGTCTCCTAATAGTGGCCCATCTATTTCGTCGTGGTGGACTTCTGAATTTTTTGTGCTAAAAATATTTCTTCAGCATTTTCCGCGAAGCTATTTTTTTCTTTCCAGCATGTTATAAGAGCAAGTGAGGGCTACAATCTGTGGGAGCTTTGACTCCTGTTGACAATCCTCGTAGAAATGCATCTTGATAGGATTTAATGGAAATATCCTGCAATTCCTTGTTTGTGTGCTATCCACTATTCGTCCAGATAAACAGTATTGCACCATGTGCTTTAAAATTGAAACTCGAGTTATTCATTTAGTTTGAAGGCAGTTCGTGAGAACTTCGGTCGTCGTGCTTCGATCGATTGTCACCCATAAACGTCCACACTAGAACTGCTGTTCAATACGTGTTCGGTAACAGTTTCTTTGAAGGTACAGCTCAAGTAGCGAACTTTGGCCGAACTCCCCAACCGTCACGAACTGCTCGCGATCTCTATGCACACCGACTTCTGCAGCGGTTCGAGAACTGTTAGCGAACTGTTCCCGAACTATTGGCGAACTTGGTCTGTACGCAGCTTAAATTAGAGATAAAGCACTCGAAGAAGATTGTTTAGATCAGGGCTGTCCAACTGCAAGTGCCCCAAGGGCCGCTTAAAAAAAAAACGGTTTGGAGGGCCGCATTATAAAATACTTCGTATGCAACTTTATCAGTGAGTTTTAATAGGTATGGTATACAAAGAAAAAACGCGTTTGTATTATTAGTGTAATTTATTCAAAAATTATCAAATTACAAAAAAATTAGTGGGAAATTTGAGGATGTTGGTTTTCACTAACTAATGCATCAATATTAACTTTAATATTTGTTGTTGATAGATAAACGAAGCAACTGAGTAAGTGACTTATCAGAGAGGGAACATCTATATTTTGACTTTATAAATTTCATGTTGGAAAAGCTGCTTTCGCAAAAATACGTGTTCCCAGCATTGAGCCCAGTGTAAGCCCTAAGTTTCGCAAGTTATCGTTCTTCTGGCAGCAACTTGAAAAAGTCCAATGCAGTTTCAGTTCTTCCTTGGTAAAAAGGATCTGATTGCAAATCACACAATTCCAGTTGAAGGTCTGCTCTGCTTACATTCCCAACTAAAATTGTAAGGGGCTGAGCAAAAACTGAAATCTCTCTTTCAATTTTTTTAAAGTCGCTATATCGATTTTCGAATTCTTCTGCAATTGTGTCAATGTACTTTATGTGAGGTAAATTTGAAACGTCCTCAAAATCCTTCATTTCTTCAAAATGCTCTTTATAACTTGGAAAAAATGAAAAATCATTTTTTTCTAATGAAGACTTGAAGAGCTTAATTTTATTTTTAAATCCATTTATGTGTCCAAATAAGTTGGCAATATTCTCCTGTTTTCCTTGTAGCTTCAAATTCAATTCGTTAAGGTGAGATGTCAGGTCTGTTAAAAATGCAAGGTCTGCTAAAAATTGTGCATCTACCATTTGATTTTCCAGTTCCGTAGTGTTGGACTTGACTTCATCTTTAAGGAAAATAGGAATCTCCTTGCGTAGAGCGAAGAATCGTTGCAAACAGCTTCCGGCGCTTAACCAACGAATATCGGTGTGAAGTAACAAGTCCCCATATGTAGCCTCTACTTCGGCTAAAAAATCACGAAACTTTCTGCGAGTCAAAGCACGATTGTCCCCTCTAATAATATTAGTTATTTTAACAACCACTTTCATGACACGCATTTGACGTAAGGCTTTTCCACATAGGGCCTCTTGGTGAACAATACAGTGTATCACAGGACAGTTGATGTTGTTTTGTTTCAAGAGTCCTGCAAATCCAATATCAGTTCCTATCATAGCTCTGGCTCCATCAGTGACAATACAGGAACATTTATCGAATCCCCCGTAGTCTGACACCACCTTATTTACAGCTTCAAAAATATCCGTACCCTTGGTTGTACCATGGAGAGGAATAAGATCAAGCATCTCCTCTGCTACACTGAAGTCGTTTTGAATAGTTCGGATAAAAATTACAAGCTGGCTAATGTCGGACAGATCAGTGCTTTCATCCAGGCATAGCGAAAAATATTTACATTTTTCAACCGTGTGATGCAGTTTTTTGGATACATATTGATTAATATGGTTCACCCGGCTTGCAATTGTTTGATGCGACACTGAGACTGTTTCGAATTTTTCGGCAATTTTTGTTTCATTGTATTGTTTTGCCATTTAATTGCACAGTTTTTAATAAGTACTCCATCACTAAAAGGTTTCTTCGCTTTGACAATTTCCAGCGCTACTTCGTAAGAAGCGGCAATACTGCACTTGTTATCAGTGTCAGATTTAAAAAAAAATGTTGTTTGTTGTTTTAGTTTTTTCTTATAATCCGTAATTATAGCCTTTCTTGACTCCCCTGTATATTGCTGAAACGTTTTCTCGTGTAACGTAGTGTAATGTCGTTTCATATTATATTCTTTGGGAACCGCCAGTACTTGCATACAAACAATGCACTGAAGTTTATTATCGTTGTTTGTGATTAAATAGTTTGATTCCCAACGGTCATTATAAACTCGATGTTCGTTCGTTATTTTTCTTTTCTGCGAAGACATATTTCACCCAGTATTTCACTTAAAATGGCTTTAGAATTGGTGCGTAACGCACACTAGAACAATTATTAACTAACTCTGCCCGTCCCGTTTGACTCAACCTTCTTATATACGTGCGCGTTGCTTCTCGAATATTCGAGGGTGATCGAGCAAGATCGGTCCGATTTCCAGTAACTTCGCTGCTTCCTTCTATCCGTCGCCGGTGGCGTCACACGTGTTTTTATATGTATTTTATCGTTAATGTAAGAATTTTGCATATTTCGTATTTGAGGGTAATTTATACTTTTTTCGGCCCGGAGCGGGCCGCAAAAAGTGAAGTCACGGGCCTCATGTTGGACAGCCCTGGTTTAGATAATAATTTAACAGATTCAATAATATTTGTTTCTCCCTCTTGCTTTATTTTTGACCTTGTTTAACACGTTGAGTGCCAAGTGAGACAGATGGTGTCTCACGCCCATATTTTGCTACGGGGCCACGTGAGACCACATATGTCTCATACTAAATTTTCTGTTGAGCCGTGATTAACAGCAGTGGTCTCCCACAGCCGTATGAGCTACATGTAGTTCAAATAGTAGTGGCCTATAGGTTCAGAAGCCGTTTTTGGCCTGCGAATGTATGTCGCAGGAAACCTAGGGCATGCAGGTAAAGTAGTCAGAAATATTTGTAATGTTTTATTGCAGGTATACAAAATAAATCTTTATTTGAAAACAGAAATAGTAAAAGATGAACCGATAATAGTTCCAGGCTTATAAAAACGTATAATATAGAAAATTAAAGCTTTGAAAAACTATAAAAATTTGAACATATAAAAAATTCTACTTGCTGCATTTATGAATAACAAAAAAAGCAGGACATACAGTAATGTTGCACAATAACAGAAATGAAGAACAAATGACCCATATCTACCAATATTGTGCAGTAAATGTTTGATGCAAGTATGTGCAAGTCTGAACAAGTAGTCGTGAGACAAGCATCTGCATTGTTTTAGTCGTGATACAAATGAGACACACGTGGCCTAAAACTGCAAAATTGCATGTCTGGGCCGCGAGAGACAACAGTAGTCTCACACAGAAAATTGCAAAATTTAAACAAATAAAGCCGAATTTCAACAAATATACACTACAGAGCTATCAACTACACGCATATTGATCGATTAAAGCAAAAAAAAATTTTGGCCCCGTGGATACGCTTTCCCCATAACATGGCGGCACTTAACGTGTTAAGTTTTAAGGGCTCTATGACGTTTAGGACATAGCTAAATTTGCAAAAGTTGTGCCTAATTAGTAAATGGTACAGTTACTAGTTACTAGTTATATTCATATTCCGAGAATTTCTGAAGAATTTGTACATGATTTTCACAATTACTTTGCAAAACTTTAAAATTCGTACAGGTACATTCAATCACTTTATAATTAGTTAATGTAGGAATTTTCGCTTCTTAATTATGTTTTAGTGAAAATCATGTACATAAATCTTATAGCAGCTTGACAGATGACAGGACATTTAACTAGATTTCCGTGATGTACGCCATTGAAAATGGTTACAGTAATAAAGTATCTAAATTACGCCTATTTAGTTGTCAGAAATTCTCAGTATGTGAAGACAAATGTAATTTTCCAATCTCTTGTATAGTACAAGTGTGAAAATGTATAAGAAATTTTTAATCGTCTTAGGGAAATTGTTTTTCACGTCATTACTAAAAATGTCCTTTGTTACAATCAATTTCTGCGTTGCGTTACATCCTAATTTGAGTAATAGCAGAAATTAATTAGTTGATTCTGGTAAATATTAGACAAGTATTTTAAATGGATAGCATTCAATAATTTCAATAATTCAAAAAACGCAAATATACTCAGTGGCATGGAAAACGCAACACCAAGAAGGGGTAAGAATTTTTTGACCAAACTTGGTAGAAACGTTTAACTACTAAAAGGTAGCAATTGATTAAAATTTTAAAGACAGAACAAAATGTAAACATATTTTTTTATTAATAATGGGTTGGTCCCCCCCCCCTATTGGTTACACACTCCCCCACTCTTCGTGGCATCACTTCTAGCAGATGGTCGATGTCCTCTTGAGGTATTGTGTCCCAAGCAACCTGTAATTCGTGCTGTAGAGGTTGCAGCGTCTGCGGAGGATGAAGCAAGTTCCTCAGTCTTCTCCCCATAATGTCCCAAACATGCTCGATGGGCGAAAGATCGGGAGATAGGGGTGGCATGGCAAGAGATTGACATTATCCTCTGCCAATCGGTCCATAGAACGGACTGCAATATGGGGACGGGCATTATTCTGCTGGAAAAGTGGGTCTTCCAACTGCTGAAGAAATGGAAGAATATGGGGTTCTACCACCTCATCCACATATCGCTGGGAGTTTATATTGCCTCGGATGAATAACAAAAGGGACCTACTCCCATAAGTTATAGCACCCCATACCATAATCCCCACAGTTTGGTGCACATGCCTCGCAACAGAAAATTCAACATTGTGAAGTTCCCCACGTGTTCGTCTGACCCTCATACGGCTAGCATGCATCCCCAAACAGAATCGGGATTCGTCACTGAACACCACCCTATGCCACTCTAGGTTCCAGTGCAGTCGCAACTACACCACTCCAAACGTTGCTGTCGGTGTTGAGCCGTTAGTGGTAACACAAGATGTGGCCAATAGGATTGCAAGCCGAAAGCTCTGATTCTGCGGTAAACCGTTCAAAGGGTTACAGGACGACCTTCGTTAGCTAACAATTGATGGGCAATTGATCTGCTACTCGAGAATCGGTCTCTTGTTGCCGTAAGTCGAAGATGGCGGTCCTGCACCTCATTTGTTCTTCTTCGCCCCCGGTTCCTCTACTGCGACGTTCCTGACCCTCCTTAGTCCATGCCTGATAGCAGCGCATGATGGTGGATTGGTTCCGGTTAAGGCTGATAAAATTGTTAGAAAAAACCGAAAGAATTGTCAGATAAGCCATTATCAGTTGATCCATATGAATGAAATTTTAATCAATTGCTACCGTTTAGTAATTAAACGTTTTTGCCAAGTTTGGCCAAAAAATTCGTACCCCTTCTTGGTGTTGCGATTTCCATGTCACTGAGTATACATAAACTTGATTGACTACAAGTGAAAAAGTTAACTATTTGAGAACCTCTGACATAAACAAACTCAACCTAATACCATTGCACAAAGCTGATGGAGTGGTATGCGGAACCGGTAACGCTGTACAGGATTCTTCCGTAAGAAATACATTGCCTTATGCCGCTCACAGTGCATTTATGGTAAAGTGTGAAACTCAATATAGGCATCAATGAATACACCTAGATTTGTATTTAAGCTTGTACATACAGTTTCACAAATTGAGTTTACAGTTGCATTTACATTTTTGCGTAGTGTACTCATAACTAAAATAATAAATATTCGCAAAAAAAAGCAGCAATTTTTTAAGTGTATTTATTCTATAGTGAAAAGTAGAAGCTCTTAGATGAAAACAATAAAGGCGGAAAATGGGAAGATGTAGCAGCGTGTTTGGGTATATCCCGAACACTACGAAAACGTTTTAAATCCTGTGTTAATGACTGACGTAGCCGTTTAAAAGTGGGTCCCGGTTCTTTAATAAAAGAAAAAGCTCTTGAATGTGCAATAAAGTTAAATCAACCTAGTAATTTTCAGGTAAGTATTGGGAATGGTTGGACAAATTTAAAAAAAGCCAAAATGTAAGCGTTTATATTTTTTAAATAGAAAAAAAATGTTGAGAACTTTCATTTTTACGTACACATATGTATGTTCACTATTTATGTACTAAATAAATAGAAAACAAAAGAAACCTATAGGCGTAGGAAGGCAGGTAAGAATTACAAGCGTTCGTGGACGAGGGCCTGCAAATTCGTTCGCTTTGTAAAAGAAAATATCGTGAAAGCGAGCGACGAATGAAAAGAGCTTCTGTCGATTTTCCCAATAATAAAGATATCGGCAAATTCCTAACTGCAGTGTCGTTTATCGTTGAGCAATTTTTTTCAAGCTATCGCAACTGAAGGAGAAGAACACCAAAACAAGAAGAATGTTTTGGCACATCTTCCAGGAAATGTTCCTTTTCAATTTAAAACAAGTATGTTCGACGTTTATTATTTTAATAGGACGTTTCTACAATAACCCGTACCAAAGTAGATAGTGATGATTTAAAACTTGATTAATATTTTCTGGCTTGAAATTACATTTACTTTAAATATGAGGACGTATACTTTTTACTGGAGAATGGTGACCAACTCTATTGTCACGGGACTGTAAATTGTAATAGTATGTTACTGCATGAATCATGCTAGCGGTGACAATAAATCAGCTGTTTTGGAAAATTTAGTATAACGATCAACCTCACTTACATTTAATTAACACACCAAATAAACTTACAGGAGAACCCTAAGATCCCTAACTTTAGCTAACGGCATGTCTAAAAATTAGTGTTTTTAGTTTTTATTCTATGTTAATTAGTAAGTAAACTAAGAGCACTAACCAGATGGTTTTGATTATAAGTCTCTTTTCCCACAGTCCCCTAGTAGAAAGGCTGGCACATTGGCGGAATACGGAATTTCGCGGTTTTTTCTTGATTTGGCTCTGGTGTTAGTATTTCTGCTAATACTATTTGTTTTAGGGCCGGTCTTTCAATTTTCTGATAAAAGTCTCTGACAGTTGCCAGACGGTATAAACTAACTCATAGGATAAATCTATCCGACAATGTTGTTGCGTTTTTCAATACAACTTATCCTGTTGGTTAGGTATCGGCCAAATTATTGCTGGTTAACTACCACTGGGTCTAAAGAATGTGTGGCAAGTTCCGTGCAATAGTGTGCGGAAAAAAAGCATTATCTTAGAAGCGGTGAGTTAACCAAAGATACCTACAGTTTGTTTATTAAACGCTGGGAGGCTGTGAAGAACGTCACTTGCCGTAGTTGGTATACTCGACACCCAATTGTAGTAAAATATGGATTTTAAATTGTCAATTGCATGCGTAATGCTTACAATAATTTTTTCTGCGGTAGCTTTACTAACGTCACTAATTCCATATGCCGTAATATAATGAACCGCTTGCATATAATCGCAAAGTTACATAGAAGCAACTGCTCCATGTGTGTTACACAATGGATTATGAAATGTAAACAATTTGGTCTAGGGGAGACCGGGGACAATTGTAACACAGTACAAATGTAACAAGCACAAAAATGCATTTATAATATATACTGCTCAAAAAAAGTTTTGCATATTAACAAAAATGCAGAAAGGCTACAGAAGTTTGACTATGCGAGCTTTACATTGAACTGGTTAAGCTTCCAAAACCCTGTATCTCAAAAATTTACGTTTATTCAAGAGGAAATGCCTGGCATTGAGTTAATTTTGAAAGAAATTGCTTTAAGCATAATATCTAACTGTTACTGAGGCAACAAGAGTTCTCTCACAAATGCTGTCATTAATGTCATGTAGTTGCAAGAATGCCTAGGCACACTATTACGACATTTAATCGGTCGCGCGTAGTCGCTTTGGTTCAGCAAGGCTTTAACCAAAGAGATATTGCTAACTGGGTTGGGGTGAATCAAAGTGACGTGTCGCGG
>JABXWE010019571.1:0-29234 GCA_014611495.1 Limonius californicus | reverse complement strand
CGAAAGTTTAATTCTTGTTGTCAATTAATAACTAAAATATAGCAAATCCTGGATACGGTGATGATGAAGATACTAGATTTCCTTAGATATTAACGAAACTACGTAAAATTACACAGTCCTGTTAGTCTACGACCGTTGCCGCAGCTGTCGACGAACCCTGTGTTAGTCCACATTCGCAAATTGGAGTTGTATATGTATCATATGTCTCTCAAAATATGTTTATTGGCTTTCAAAATTAAAAACCTGGCCAATTTCCACACCGTTTTCATAAATATTATTTTTAAATCTGAGTAGGTTATCTACTAGGGTGACTACTGTTACTAATTTTGCAGTGTTTATTAAATGAAATTTTACGTAACTAAACATACAAATTGAGTACAATGCAATGGCATCTTCCTGGGATATAATTTGATTTCTAATGTCAAAATCCTCACTTTCAACCGTTTTAGCATAATTTTTTTCAAATAGTGGCCAACGCTTTTTTGAGAAGTTTACATAAAATTAATTGGGACATAAAAGCAAACTCCGGCGTTGGATTCCACAAATCGAAATTGTATTCCATACTTTTGAACAACTCTGTTTTATTTTGTGCGTTTTCAGGATATTTGTAACATGAACAACACCATATATTTCTTCTAAATATTACTGGTATAACTAATTTTTAATACCAGAACATAATTAAAAGGGTGTAAAGTTTTATATTGTATTATTTGTGTAACGTTTAATTCATCTAATTGCGTTGTTTGTTTTTACATGATTGTTCTAAACTGTTGTCTTTAGAAAACCATAAACGTCCAAAAATATTCTCAGTAACAATAGCGGAAAATATAATCTGTATTAAATAGTCAGCAATAATCATTGTACTCCTACAGAATGAGAATTCAGCCTAGCCTAAATGTTAATTTAGATTCGTTAATAATGTAGGTATAATGCATACCTCACATTTTCATAACACCATGCTAAATTTACACTGTTTAAATATTTATCTCTGTGGTATTTAGAACTGTCTGGTTGACTTTATGTGTCTTTTATTGCAAAAAGAATATCGTTTTTTAATGATTGTTAGTTACACTTGAAGTAAATGTTAAAATTGCATTGAAAAATTATTTTTTCATCGTTCAAACTTGGAGCAATATGTGTCATTGCAACCATTGGATGTTGTCATTTATTTCGGGGAATACTGGACCCATTGATTGATTGATTTATTGATGGATTAATAGCAGGGTTTTGAAGTGGGTTAGTTAGCCCGGTTTGCTCTTCGACTCTATGGTCTATTATACGCCCCCCATTCTTTCAAAGTAGATCTGCTCCCTCAACGAGTTGCAGGATATTTTGTACAAAGTTTTCATGTGTGAAGGTTGTTTCACGAAGTGTTCCCCCGAATAGTTGCTGTCTCTTGCGGTAAAGTGCTGGACAGTCGAAGATTATGTGTGAGGCTGTTTCCTCCTCTTCTTCACATAATCTACAGAGTGTGTCTCCTCTCTATACACCGATTTTGTGAAGGTATTTTCGCAGGTGGCAGTGCCCTGTTATAAGTCCTACCAACCGTCTAATCTGAATTCGTCCTAGATGGAGGACGTCAGTTGTTAGTCTGCGAGAAGGCGTTCCAATTATTTCATTCCCCAGTTTTTGTCCCTGTACTGCCTCTGAGCGAGAAATGTGTTTTGTAATATGGTCCACATTTTTACTGCAGTTCGGATGCTTTGTTTGAGGATACCGAATACAGGTTGTGGTCCTATAAAAGGGGCGGATGCACCGGTTTTCGCGAGGGAATCTGCTTTTTCATTTCCCTCTACCCCCGTGTGCTCTGTCACCCATATGAGCTGAACTACGTTCTTCTCACACAAGGATGTCAGGAGATATAGACATTTCCTCGTTAATTTGGAATTAATGCGAGGTGATTTAAGTGCTTTTAAAGCTGCTTGACTGTCAGATAATATGCTTATGCGTTGTTGAGTGCACCCGCGTTTTGAATTTCATCCTGGATACTTTGCATTATTGCAAAGATTTCAGCCTGAAAGACTGTGGCCTTATTTCCCAGGAATACACCAATGTTCTTCTTTGGTCTTTGGGCATATATTCCGGCCCCTGTGCCTTCTGCTGTGCGGGAGCCGTCTGTGTACCAGACTAGTCCCCTTGCCAGCTGAGGTGGGACCTTGGGCCTTGGGCCCAGTCATTGCGATTGTATCTGACAGTGAATGGTTTGTCAAAGGAATACTCTGGAAGGATATAGTCGGTACCCATTTGAAGGATGGGGTTACCTTCTACTACTCCCTGTATACTTTTGTGTCCATATCGTTCCTGGCTGGTGTGCCAGTCGCCGGTGGATTTCATTCTATATACTCCTATACAGGCTTCCCCTTATATATATATATATATATATATATATATATATCTAAAGGGATTAATCCCAGAAAGGCTTCCATAGATGCAGTCGGAGTGCTGTCCATGACTCCACATATACACAACCAGACCAGCCTCTGTATCCTGGTTAGTTTGTGATGCTTGTTTTTTGCTTAACTTTAGGCCCATAAAAACACTAAATAATCTGAAATGTCAGGAAGTACTGGATGAACTAATAAAAAAAATAAAAATTTATTTCTCTCGACAACAAAAATTTTGTTCATCGTTTATCAAATAACCTAAAGCCGAGATTCGGTAATCGGAAGAAACAACCAGTTTTGGATTTTAAACTAGAAATTACGACCTTAAAGGCTACTAAAGAAACGTGTATTTATTTATATTTTACTAAGAACTACTGTATTAACAACTTGGAGGTTATTCATTAGGCATCTTCATAGAGGAACTTTCTATTCAACTCATTCTTTAGTATAGCAATAGCGTGACCACAAGTACCATTTATTTTAAGATTTTTAAATATATTAGAACCATCACTGTCTGGTAAAATCAGAGCAGGACTTCCTTAGAATACTGGAACTTTTTTAAATGTTGCGTATATTTCATTTCTACAATAAACTTTCTGTTTTTGTAATCCGTTGATTTTGCTGATACATCGTGATACATGCTCCAGAGTAATGGCAGCTTGTTTAAACGTATACCGTATTAATTAAAAAATTAATATATACAGCTATTATAAGACAATTGGAGAAAAAATGGGTGTTGCCACTAGTGTAAGGCCCATATGATGCAATACAGAATGTATTCACAAAATTTTGTACAAAATTCTGCAAAACAAATATTACATGGAACAGAATTTTGTACAAAATTGTATCTGTGAGCATGCGTAAACCTAAGCACTACTATACAGATTTATAAAAAATCTTGTCTGCAACCCACCACACACAATTTCCCAATCCGTCTTGCAACCGGATCTTAATGCTAAAAACCTTCTCTGGAATTTCTGTAGCTCGGATTCGACGTTAAACTGTAGGTCCCCCGTGTTTCTACCTTAGCGCGGAGGAGGAACACGTGGCAGAGAAGAGTCCGATGCTCAGCAGTGGGATAAAAAGGCTATTAATGAATTAATAATTTATCTTGTAAATGTTCTGATATTTCATTCTGCAAATGCTAGGAAAGTGCTAAAATTATACCGAGAATATTGGAAAGATAAAAATGTCATAATAATAACATTAGGTACTAACTATTATTGTATCAGTATGAAAACAATGAATATTACTGTGGGTTTTTTAATGAAACATTCTGTTGATTGTTTCTCACCCTATTATGAAACACCTTGTACATGTCTTTAATATTAATTTATTTTATGGTACTCGACTATCCTGCCTATACATAAATTGTTTCGTTTTGTATTGGTTCTCTTCTTCCAGTATTTTTGTATTTTGTGCATTCCTTTGATTTATTTTAAATCATTTAATTCAAAATTACCCGAAGATCTGACTGAATAATTCTGGTGACCCATCAATGGATGGTGCCCAATTCGAGCCACCTGCAATAATATCATCCTATTTACTTATTACTCTGTAGCTTACTTGAGTAGATTGTAAATTTGCGGTAAATAATAAAAAAAAATTTCATTGTATTGGCATACTTTGTATTGTCGTGCTACATTTGCTAATCTCTGCAGAGCTCGGTATAGTACGTTTCAGAAAAGCATTTTAAAGGATAAAATACGAAGATGGTTATAATACACTTTTTGTAGACATTTTGGCGAAAATGACATATATACTAATCCTTACGTTGGATAGAGTGGAAAATACATTTTGAGGAATGAAATAGGCACCCTTTATACGAGAGCAGCCATTTAAGATTTTACAAACCACTACTAGGTGGCGCTATTGAGATGTGTCATTACACTCATTACTACAAAATGATTTTTTAAAAAGTCAATTGCAGCAAGCCTAGAAAAAAAGCTATTCCGTCTGCAGTCAGCTGTAATGAGCTTTGAATGACATTTACCTGTATGTCAAACTGTGTGACAGTTCAGGTAGTTAAAAATTTTGGCCCAACAAAATGTAAAAATGACCAAGTATTTAGTTGCAACTGATTTGTAATTTATTAAGGTAAGTAAATTACAGGTTTTTCGTCAAGATTTCTTGATTGGCAGCTATGCTGTTACAATTTTCATATTGTCAGATTCTAAAGCTTAATATAGACGGGACAATCCATAGGCTACTGCAATTGACTTTTTAAAAAATCACTTTGTATTATCGTAAAATTTGTTAGTGTGAAAACAGTGGCAGCTTAGAAATTGACCGAGTAGTTTGTTTACAGTGAGCGTTTAAAAAAGAAATATTGTGAAAAAATGGAAATTTCACGTGAAGATTTTCGTTGAATGATTTTCTACGATTTTAATAAAGGCCTAACCCAACAACAATGCATAGAATCGCTTCGTTCAATTTTTTGTAATGACGCACCGTCAGAAAAGACTGTTTACAAATTGGTTTGCAGAATTTCGTCGTGGTCGTGCGTCCGCTGGCAATGAATTTCGTGAAGGGTTATTCCAAAAAACATCGATGTTGCGCACAATATGATCGAAGAAAATCGGCATGTGACTTACAGTGAGATAGAGGCATCCTCATGCATATCGAAGACTGCAGTACATTTGATTTAGCATGAACATTTAGCTGCGAAAAAGATCTGTTCCTGATGGATTCCGCATAATTTGACAGAAGCTCAAAAAAGACTCGTGCTAATTGGTGTAAGGAAATGCTCAAAAAATTCGACCGAGGAAATGCAAAATCAGTATAGAACATCGAATATATTCGTATGAACCGGAAACTAAGCAACAATCCACTGTTTGGGTGTTCCAAAATGAACCGAATCCCACAAAAGCTGTTCGTTCACGAACCACTTCCAAGAAAATGATGGGTTGTTTCTTTGGTTATTCTGGACATGTCGCAACCATTCCTCTAGAGGATCGGAGAACAGTTAACGCTGAATGGTATAAAACAATTTGTTTGCCAGAAGTCGTTGAAATCAGAAAAAACACCCGAAAACGTCGCATCATTCTTTATCATGACAATGCCAGCTCTTACACAGCACATCAAACAATTGATTATTTGAATTAGTAAAACATCGAATTAATGTCTCATTGCCTGTATTCACCTGATTTATCGTCTACCGACTTGCGTGGACAGCGATTCACATCACCCCAAGAAGCTGTTGAAGCCTTCAAAAGCCATGTTTTTGAGATACCAACTTCAGAATGGAAAATAATTCTTTCCTAGTTTTTGTAAAAACTTAGAAGGCTGCCCTCGTAGAAGTTAAATATAGTCGTTCTAAGTAAAATATACCATCTAAGGTATTGTTACAAATTTTCATTTTTTAAGGGTGGGAAGTATACTGTAAGGGATTAATTGGCTATGCGGGCGGTTTTAACAATGTTAAAGACAAGAAGATGCGGAAGATAATATATAAGAAATTTTATCAAAAAATAATACTTACAGTGGTGATTTATAAATAATATTTCTGAATACAGAACCAAAAACAATTGTTCTACTAATTTTCGACAAAAATTACAAATAACTGTTAAAGTCGATAATAGTTTATAGTGAATAACCTTGGCCTAATTTCAACGCTCTCCGATATTTACGAATATTTGGTATTCCCTAGTTTTTTATAAGTCCAGTATTCCAATTATGTGATATCATTCACCGTAAATAACTAAAAAAAGTCGTTGACCTAGAGGTAAAGGTGCATAATATAAATTATTATTGTTAACTATTTCTCTAGCAACCATGAACATATTAACGAACAGTTTTGCTTTTCTTAAATATACTTAGGTACCTGCTAACTGATCACGTAAATGTTTTTTTCTCTAAAACACTATTTGATCTTAATTCCGCGATATTTGATTTGATAATAATCAATATGAGCGCATTGGGATGTGTACTGGTATTTTCGTACATAGTTTGGGTTAATGAGAAATTAATAAATTTTAAGATATCGATTCGGCAGCCACCCAAATCAACAATTATTTCAGTCACCCAGAATAGTTATTCCGCTTCTGAATATACGGTGCAAATTTATCATATAATTTTTATTATTAAAACAGTGCAATATCGTACTACAACAAAACACCTTCCCAGAAGGGAAATTTAATTTCTAACTTCTGCATTCAAGGTATTTTCCTTATAATTTGCAATTCAATGCTTTTTAATGTCACGAAGTATGATACGTAAGTTATGGTGGTCAGTTCAGTTATCAAATTTACATATTGAAGTTATTGGTTTTGTGTTTAATTCAAAGACACCGACCCATACGCATATAATTATTCATTCAAGTTCACACATCAGCGCGCGCTCACACGCATATGCACACGCCTGCAAGCCTATTGAATTCATTCACCTTTTTTCAAACGAAAGATTAGTCTTCATTTTGTGTAGAGTATAATATATTTATAGTTATTTACGTTGATATAACGTATATCTTTGACGACTTCACACCATAATTTGGTACGCAGTATTTTCAAATTTTAAAAACGTTTCTAGTGAAATTTGTAATCATTTATAAATATAATCTGTTTTACGGATTCTAGTATTATATCGTACAAACACGTGTTATTGTAGTAATAAACACTAAGTACCTACTTAAGCAATTTATTGATCGACAAATACACGTAGAAAACATTAAAGACAAAACAAATAAATTGAAAATGGATTCTGATTGAGTGCAGAGATTACGAAAAGGCTATTGTCTCACTTTTATTATTTCATTACTTAAAATTATTTTTATTTGCAGTCAAGCTTGAAAGGCAAAAAACTAAATAATTATATTATCAAAAATACTATAATTAGAAAATTATTCCCAAGAAGTATAAATTAAAAACATCATTTTGAAAATAGCACCAAAGTATTTCAAATTTAATAGAGAATACAAAAATGAGAAAAAGGAGTGAATATATTCGTTCCAATATAATATTTAACAGAGTAACAGTAGGAGCCTTATCAGTAAAACGATAAAATATGATGCTACCTACTATAGTATTCTATTACTGAACTTGAAGTATACTTTAAATAATCTCGTAGATATTTGCATCTATGGTTGTTCTAATGTCTCATGACATTAGAATTTTGATGACGTCTTAGTTGTAGAGGTTCCTTAGCAGTTCCTCGGCAAAACAACTTTCTAAATAGGTCCAAAACCGGAAATGGAAATCGTCTTTTTTTACAGGAACCAAAGAAATTCTAAGATTGCAATTTTATAGGGCATTTTATTTCGAATAGAACACAGACACAACTCTCTTTAAATAAACTCAAGACTTTCCTACAAATCGTATCGTATGATCGTATCGGTAAATTAAATTTAATATTGTTAGTTAGTTATTAATATCTGTTTCGTATTTTAATAAATTTTAAGAGGTAAAAGTAAATACACAGTGGTGTAAAAAAGTTCTGCATCACTTGAGGAATTGGGTAATTTTTTCACTTTCTTTTAGCCAATAAATATTTATGCCCACACAGATATAAATACAGTAATACGGTGTAGCTAATAGATCGAATGTTTATGTGGAAAATCAATCTAAAATAAATCATTTATTCTGGATTGCGTATATTTTATTATGGTAATTTCAGTTAAAACTTGTGGCATTACAAATCATCCTGATTAATATTAAGATAATTTAATACCTTATCAGCAAGTCCTTATTCTTGATGACGAACTTACATCGATTTGGCATGACATTTATCAGTTTATCAGTCCTTCCTGAAAAATACAGTGGAACCAGACACTAATAATACCTTCGCTTAAATCTATCATTTTCTTGTCGGCTTTTCTTCGAAATAATAGAAGGTATTCTTTGCCAAAATTTTTCGATGGTATTAAGGTCTGGAGAATATATTCTATCGACTTTATTGGGCGACATCCAAGATCGGACAACTTCTGATCTTTTGCTTGTAATCCTGGAATATAAATGTTTCCCCACCAAACAAATCTTTCCCACTAGGTAACATCTTATTCTGCAGTACTTTGATGTATTTTGTGGCATGTATCATTCCTATACCATAACAGGGATTATGTATTTTATTGTTCGAAGTACGCATTTTGGTGAAAATTCTTCTCCGTGCAACCTTCTGACATACGTATTATCATCAGGACTATTGATATTAAAGGTGGATTCATAACTGAACAGCACACGTTGCGATTGTTCTGGTGTCCTTTGTCCATCACAAACAGTTAGGTCTCTAATTCTCGGAAAACAGTGGTTTCTTGTGAAGAAACCTTCTGACATACGTATTACTAGAATGATTATTGGTATTAAAGGTGGATTCATCACTGGATAGCATTATTTGCCATTGTTCTGGTGTCCTTTGTACATCACAAACAGTTAGGCCTCTAATTCTCGGAAAACAGTGGGTTCTTGTGCACTATACATCCTTTTCTTCTTTTTAATCTGAAGAAGAAGAAACCTTCTGACATACGTACTACCAGAATAATTATGGATAGTATAGGTGGATTCATCACTGGATAGCATCATTTGCCATAGTTCTGGTGTCCTTTGTCCAGCACAAACAGTTAGGGTTCTAATTCTCGGAAAACAGTGGTTTCTTGTGCACAATACATCCTTTTCTTCTTCTTAATCTAAAGAAGAAGAAACATTCTGACATACGTATTACCAGAATGATTATTGATATTAAAGGTGGATTCATCACTGGATAGCATCATTTGCCATAGTTCTGGTGTCATTTGTCCGTCACGAACAGTTAGGTCTCTAATTCTCGGAAAAAAGTGGTTTCTTGCGCACAATACATCCTTTTCTTCTACTTAATCTAAAGAAGAAGAAACCTTCTGATATACATATTACCAGAATGATTATTGATGTTAAAGGTGGATTCATCACTGGATAGCATCATTTGCCCTTGTTCTGGTGTCCTTTGTCCATCAGAAACAGTTAGGTCTCTAATTCTCAGAAAACAGTGGTTTCTTGCGCACAGTACATCCTTTTCTTCTTTTTAATCTAAAGAAGAAGAAACCTTCTGATATACGTATTACCAGAATGATTATTGATGTTAAAGGTGGATTCATCACTGGATAGCACATTTTGTGATTGTTCTGGTGTCCTTTGTCCATCACAAACAGTTAGGTCTCTAATTCTCGGAAAACAGTGGTTTCTTGAGCGCTATACATCCTTTTATTCTTCTGAATCTGAAGAAGAAGGAACCCTCTGATAAACTCATTACCAGCATGATTATTGATATTAAATGTAAATTTTTTACGGAATAGCATCTTTTGCTATTGTTCGGTGTCAATCGCATAAGGATGAGTTTCTAACGCTCGGAAAACCTATATCTTGCGTGCTGTACATCCTCTTTTGAAGAAGAAGAAACCTTCTGACAAACGCATTAACAGCTTGATTATTAAATGCGAATTAATCAGTGAATAGCACTTTTTTACATCCTCGGAGTTCATAATTAAGAAGTGCACAAACTCACACATATAGCTTCTGATTATAATTCGCTCAGTTTTATAGAATTGAGGCCTCTATCTGCCAGACTGATTCTTCTTAATACAGCATCATCTCTAGCAGTGGGTATTTTCGGTTTTCCATTCTTGGTTTTATTTTACATTTTTTCAATTCCGGCTTACTTCGTAATTATTCGAATGACAGTTGATTGATTACTCTCCACTTTATTAGCGATATCATGGGTGGAAGCTCCTTCGTATATATATATATATATATATATATATACTCCAAAGCGGCCTCCTTGGCCGTCTTCCGCAGCCTAATATCCACGTCTCCCTATCCACATAATCTTCTTCTTCCAGTTCTCTCTTTTGCATGGCTTCTTTTATACTACAATTCTAGCTCCTTCTCGGTCTTCCCTTCTTCCTCCTTTGCGTTGGCTTCCATTCCCAGACTCTACATGGTAACCTCTCTTCATTCATTCTGCTCATGTGACCGTACCATTTTAACTGTTTTATTTCTATTTGGTCTGTCAGTGATATTTCTATCTGGATAATTTCTTTTATACTGTCGTACAGTGTGAACCTACAGGATCTTCCAGTGCGTTGATCGTGTGGTCTGTATTTTGGTTTAAGGGTCATATTTCTGCGCCATAGGTGGTACAGTTTTCCATAGCTCCTCCGTTATGATGGATAGTAATTGTATATCGCATATTTCGTCGAATATTTGATCTGTTCTTCTGCAATGACATAGTGCAACTTTTATGGCATGTAAATCTCAAATAAATATCTTAAATTTAGTGCAGGTTATATATAGCTAGAATACAAGAGGTGTTTCTCATACCAATGTGTTTTAAATGGGATTTAAGCCATTTCTGATTACCTCATTAATTTTTAATGAATTAGTAAGGGAATAAGGGATTTGGAAATAATGTTTATATGAATATTTTTAAAGAACTCTAAGATCACAATAAGCAGATAAATAAAGTAAATAAAAGTAATGATAAGATATTTAAAACTATTTTTTCAGAAATTACGTCAAATAGGTAGATTAAACACCAAGAAAGAGTTACATGTACATGGCGATGCACGACATTTGTACACCACTGTATGTACCAAAATATTAAATGTCCCCATTTTTGGCTTTCGAACGATGAAAAATTATAATTTATAACGATAAGTTTTACCTTGTGTAAAAAATGTGAATACTTTTCTTGCCACATAATCGGTGTAATAAAATAAATGTAAAATTGAACACACATAATTTACGAGCACAACATAATTTGAAAGTTAATTTGAAATTATAGAGGTGTTCTACACTCCCATTGTCTTTTTCTTATTAACGTTATACCGACCAATTAACAGAAAATAACAGAACTAAATGTCACATAACTCTATGACTCGCCGGTAAAGAATTAGCAATTGTATTGAAAATTAATTTATTCTGCCGCAGAAGATTTTGAAATATTCGTGCCTCTTGTAATAATAAAACACAGAATATATCAGCTTATAGATCTTTGATACTTTTAACTCTAACAGTTCTTCTAGAAGATAACTATAATTGCACCAAAGAGATTTCGGGTATTAAAGTAATTAGATATAGTAATAATTACAACACTAAATTGATTGCTAAATTAATTTAGTATAATGATTGTAGATTAACAATTCAAACAAATTATTGGAATAACCATTCTGGCAATATTAAATATATTTGAATTTTAAGTTTCGGTGACATATTAGAAAAATCTGCTCAAATTATAAACAAACCACGCAAGTAATTTTTAAAAGAAGAAATTAAAGTGTTCAGAGTGTGTATTCTGTATATATAGGCCAGAAAATTACTAATGTTGATACCAGATGCACAGAAAACATACGCTCATGGAAATACAAACACCCAGAAAAATCCAATTACACTAAACACTTGTTAGAACACAACCATGCATTTACATCAAATAATATGCGAACGTAAATTTGTTATAACTGAAGCGTTTAAAGTTTACAAGAATTTATTAAAAATAAAGCTTTAACAATCAGCAAAACCAACCAGTATCCATTGAGTTGTATCCTTAAATTTTTACTTACTTGTCTTAATGTTGCTTCTGAAAATGGCGTGTGGCGCGTCTAAATACGTATAAAGCAACAATTTTTTATTTTCTATAAATTCAGAAACTTCTTCAAGTATTTAAGTCTATAGAGAATTGATCTAAGATAATTTAATTTAAAATGTGTGTGAAAATTCCATCTCAAATGAGCATCCATAATAATACCTATATAATTCATTTTGAATGTATGTATTTAATTAGTTAGGATTCATGACAGTTAGGAATTGATAATCTGGCAATGAACTACTATAACATCCAAACGGTATAAATTTACTTTTGTCATCATTTATCGTTAATAACCTGTGATTTAAAGCATCAGTTATATTGTTAGGGTCTGATTCGACACAATACTTTAAACGTAACCAAGAAGTACTTTTATAAAAAATCATAGTGTCATCTGCGAAGCTTTTGATTTTGCCAAGGCTTTCTACTTCCAGTCATTCACATGCAGTGTAAAAAGTATTGGCCCAAAAACAGTGCCCTCAGGAACTCCATATTCCATACATTTGAAATTAAATATTGTTGACTTATTAACGAATACGAAACGAGGTAAGGCAAGGCACAATGAACAAATATTTTATTATATTTTATGCATTTGTAAATAAGCAGTAACTGCAGGTAGACAAGCAATAATGGAACAAAAACTAAAAAATTGCTAATTCTTTACAAACACATATGAAGAGTTAAATGTTAAATATTTCTTTAACTTTTTTGCAGTGAAAATGAATCATCAATCAAATAGTGATATTTGTGTTAATTCTTAATTAAAAATAAACTTTATTATCTTACGTAAAAACACCTGCAAATTTAGTTTATTTATTTACAATATGGTATAGTTGTGTAACGCCTGATATATCACATCTCAAGAGAACTAATTTTCATAAAGCTTTCTGATGTGATAGCAATTTGGACTACAAAATTGTTTTTTGTTTGTTAATGGAACTGACCTTCGAGGTTCTTTTTGACATAAATTGTAATTTTTTAATTAATATTTTTTTTAGAACACCTGTTTTCAACTTGAACGGCATTTAAGCAGACCACCATTATGACTGTCAATTGTAACATATGGGTTAAGCCATACCTTGATAAAAATTTCAAAACCTGCTAGAGTTTTTTTTTAATGAATATACTGTATTATGGTGTCACTTCCTGACTGTTAAATAATCTGTTCCAATTTTAATATTATTTTTCCCGTGGCTTGTAGATCATGACGAAATTGCAAAGATAATTGGTGGACTGGAGATTTCCACAGGCCCTGATAGACGGAAATATACCGGCCTATAATGTATTATTTTTATATGTGGAGAGAGGGATGCTAGTAAGTAAATAAAAAAATATCTAATAATCCAATTTTATTCGCAAATATATACAGGGTGTCTAAAAATAACGTTCGGATATTTTACCCACTTATAGATCTCACCAATACAAACAAAAAAGTCATAATAAACATGGCTTGAAAAATCAACCATTTTCAAGACGTACATATACATATCATAGTATATTCAACATAACATATACCTAACAGTAGGGTGGCCTGTGCGCTACTATTAAATCAGCATCTGGATTAGCCGCGATAGATGGTACCTACATACAATTCGAACTATTGCTAACAGTTCTTGCATTTATGAAGCGATTTCAAAACAGAACTATGTATTACAGAACGATATTATCAAATTAATTTTGGACTGTTATAAACGTAAAAAACAAGAACAAATACTAAAAATTAAAGAATTAACAGAATCCGTTTTTTTTTCTATTTAAATCGACACGTCTTTCACAAAATTATTAAAATAGTTGTATCATCGGACTTTCTTTTTTAATTATCTGGAGTCCCAGGAATAGAAAAATTTCGAGACTCACAAACCTAGTCGCAATGCATATGATAAATGCTACAATTAACACATTCAATAAATGTCTTCTGTTTTAAGAAAAATGTCGTCTATTGAGCATATTATGTTTTTAAATAAAATAAATGTTTACCGACATTATTAGGCCCATTCTTTGACGATAACCACCTTGTAGTTCAAATAATAGACACCTTGTTGGAAGTTGTTAGGACGGATGTATCATATTTATGTGTTCATAGATCGGGAGTCTAAATCTCCAACCCGATGTTGGCGGCCGGACTATCCAGTTGCTTTAAATAATTGGGTATCTACGTTTGAATAATAATGGAGTAATAACACGGTGGCCGAATGTGTGATGCCCACCACGTGTCTTGTATTTGGCACGCGACAACCCGGTTTCAAAGCAAGAATACGAAAGCTCTGACTCTCCGCCATGCAGGCAAACCACCTCATGGAGTGTAGTGGTTTACCGTACTGGCACAAAGATTTTATTATTGCTTTTTATTAAATCCTTAAATTTATAACATTTTTTTATAACCCAAATTACGGACAAAGTTGAAGTAATGAAATAGTTGTAGTGACAAAATACAGTATGATCATTTTATCTTATAACAAGTAGGTAGCCCACACCTCTCACATGTGCATGAAAAGCATTGTTAACTTTTCTTTTTAGCTATAAGAAATATTTTTTTACATTAAGAGTTCTTTGGACAGGCAAATGGCAACTACTATTTTGTCGAAACTTAAACTTCTGTACAAAGTTGTTAATTTGTATAGGTTCTTGTGGTAGTAACAATCAGTTTCAATGTATTCTAATAGCGAGAAAACGGATATGATGTTGATTTTGGGAGAATGCGGAGGGGCGGCGGATTTAACAATACAGAGATATGCACGAATACATCCCTTCTACCACATAATGCCTTTAGGCGGTTAGAAAGAATTTTGCAACAATGTGGACAGTTTTTCAAGGCAAAGGTGTGACAACGACGTCGCAACTATAGAGGGTGAAGCTACAGTCATCGAATAAGTAACTGGTAATCCCCATACAAGCCAGCGAGCAGTTGCAAGAACTGTAGGCTTTAGCCAAAGTTCAGTATTTAACATTTTAAAAGTAAGCCGGTTTCGTTCTTAGCACGTCGTATTAATGCAACACCTCACTGAAGATGATTACCCGCGTCGAGTGAATTTCTGCCAATTTTAAAAAAACGAAATTACTACTGCTTCACGGTTTTTAAGAAATTTTCTATTTTCTGATGAAGCAACGTTTAGTAACAATGGGTGTGTAAATAAATACAATTGCCGTTTCTATTCACAAGATAGCCCACATTGGATTCGGCAAGGACACCTTCAGAGAATGTTTACTGAAAATGTGTGGTGTGGTATCGTTGACAACTTTATCATTGGTTCCCACTTCTTTGAAGGCAGTCTAAATGGGGAAATGTATTTACATTTTTTAGTAAAAGATTTGCCTCAACTTTAAGAGACGATTCCTATTTACATTAGATGGCGTATGGGGCTTTAGAACGACGGAGCACCTGCCCACTTCCATGGAATTGTAAGGAATTACCAAGAAGAAACTTTCCATAACAGATTAATCGCAAGAGGTGCAATTCATCCTCAGCCTCCACGTGGTCCGGACTTGACTCCGTTAGATTTCTTTTCGTGGGGTAAAGTAAAAAGCAAGGTGGACGGCAGTTTAAACATTTATTACGTCGTTAATTATGTTTTTCTTTCTGTTCTGTAATTTATTTTTGTAGTTGGTTTTATTGTTATGTCAACATATTTTATGCTATTTTGGCTTTCTCTGTGCCTGGTTTGTTGAAATTATCAGAAACAAATATTGTAAATGAACCTATTGCAAAACTGCATCGTATTTATTAGTACATAGTTTCATTGTAGTTTCTTAGTACATCCAACGTAACTACTTCTGTCGAATACAAACAGCTGTAATATGTGTAGTCTATCAACTTGTTACAAGATAAAGTAATCACCTATATATTCATTTCTAGAAAATGTTCTTAGGCGTAATCTCACATTTTTGAACCAAAAACAATTAAAGATCGATGATTTATTTAAAAAAATCGGGTAAATTGCGATAATTAATATATGTATTGTACATCTATGTAGATACAGTCGAACCTTGCTAACTCGAACCTCTTTGTTTATTACTCGAACTAGAAGCTATAACCCGACAAAACGCTTATTTCAATGTTCATATTTTTATATCCATGACTCGAATTTGAACAAGTCGAATTTTTTATATTCCTGTAACTCAAAGTTAAATTTCTGAAAAAGAATTGCAGGTTATTACCCCAACGCTATAGTGATTTACATTTATATTTACACTTTCGGCAGCGGCAATTGAACTTAAATAGTGTAGTATAGCATTCATTGTAGACATCGAACAGCGCCCATTTTCCGGTCTTGCTATATAATAAAGGTTGAATATGTGTGTAATTTTTCAACTCATTTGTTCTAAGGTTTTGGGTTTTCTAAGAGCATAGTTTGCTATTGGTACAAATAATAAACTATTCAAAAATGCACTGGGATATTGCAGCGTAAGACATTTAAAGGCAGCACCAATTGCATTTATAATAAAAAACTACCAAAACAACAAAATGTAACGTCTTTCTAGTAATGAACGTGAAAATTACGACGAAGGTACGTTTAAAGGGGAAATTTAACAATATTATGATGAAAATCGTTATTGTCTCCTTTCACTTAACTCACATTTATTAAATTCTAATACCGCGTGGCACCTCCTCTGGCAGTAATAACTGCTCTGCACTTTGTTGCCATACTCTCAATGCAATTATCATTATGTACTTTTGGAATTTGATGCCACAGTACCGGCAATATATCTCTCAGCTGTTGCACAGTATTAGGCCTTTGATTATGATAATCCAGCTGTCTCTACAGAAGTTCACTTACATGCTCGATGGGGCTGAGGTCTGGAGATAGCGGAGGAAGAGCAAGATGGTTTATTTCCTCCTCTCGAAGCATCTCTAAAACAATATGATCACGATGCGGCCCTGCGTTGTCGTCAAGAAAAACAAAATATTCCCGTGTTGTGACAGTTCAGAACATGGTCCATAATGATCTCTTAGACATAACGTTGGCCCGTGAGTGCACCATTAAAGATATGGAGGTCAGTACGCCACCCTAAATAAATTTCAGCCCATACCATAAGACCATCACCACCAAAGGCAACGACTGGTTGGATATACGATGTCTGGCACTACGATGTACTCCGGTTATCATTGGTGTCGCTTCTTGAAGCCTACGTCTTGGCCATTCCACCCGGTGTCTTTGTTGAGCCACAGTTCTTGTAGGACAACTCACGGGGCGATATGAAGTATAAAGTACATCGATTTCCTTTGGCATTCTGGAGCACTTACTGTAAATGTTGAGCAGTTAAAAAGGGGTGTATCCTTGTATTAATTACCAAAAGTCAATCCCCACGAGGTGTTGTGATGCGATAAGATTCACTTCTAGGCCTTTTTGCAGTCGTGCCTGTTTCTCTAAGGCGCGAAAAGGCACGTGAAATTACGCTCTGCGTGGTTCTTAACATATCAGCAATGTCTACCTGGCGATCTCCTCTTTGGTGCATAGCAACGGCTAAATTTCGTTGTTCTATTGTTAAATGTTTTCTCTGCATTGTTGTTTATTATTAAGAACACAAATGTAACACATGAATAAAAAACAATGAACAAAAAAGATCTTAAGACGACAGGAAAGATTAATCAATCAAACACACAAACTTGACTTGACACTAATACAGTTAAACAATTGCAACTGGATTCGATTGTTTTTTGTTTTTAACATCAAACGTTGCCGCTTGCTCTAATTATCAATAATAACCGCCAATCACAAACATTTATTCTTTATATTACAATATCCCTATTCATTTTTGAGTAGTTTTATTACTATAAATAATTTTTGTAGGCCTTCCTATAAATATTACTTTTAACCGATATTCCGAGAAAATATTTTCAGCTCCAAAAGTATCGCTGTAACCGAGTTGGATTTATTTAGAAAATACAATACATTTTATACATCCTAAACACTGGTAAAGTTGTTGAAGAGAAATTGCATAATTATCTATCTGCAATTGCGTATTTACTTTAATAACCGCAAGATTCATGCTGTTTACGTAAGATTTGTAATGTTTAGTTGTTATTATTTTTTTTATTTTATTTTATTATTATTTAAATTTATGTTGTCAGTAATGGCCAACTTGGTCAACGCTTTATCTATTTTGTAGAACATTGATACAGCGGTCATTAAAAAATCATAAACATTCCAAAAGAAATTTCAATTGTACATGATATAATTATTACCTGCAAGTATTCGGTCCTTATGCAAACTAAAAAACAAATGTTCTCTTTGCAAGACTAACCAAGACTGCAGTCGAGTATTGTACATTCGCGTAAAGAATAAAAATATATTTGTGAAAACAACAATATCAAGCTACTAGAAAATATAATGCTGGTAGCTACACTTTCACCAGTAGTGCGTTAAAACAGAAACATTCACAATTCTAACGTTTAGCGCAGTCATCTCAGGAAGTAATATCAGAAAAGAATTAAATAAAGGAAATCGCTCACAACTTTATTTAAGTGCTATCCTTAGGGCGTTGTTAATATTGTATATTATTATACTGAGTTTTTACGATGATTAAGACTTGTTTTTAGACACAGTCCAAAGCTTAAGTCTGTTTACGTTACTAAAAATGAGTTACTTGAACCCAATTCGATTGATAACATTAATTTTAAAACCACTACACATAGCTAAAAGTAAAAATGTATTGCCAGTTTGGACATTAGATATTCAACATCATGTACTTACTATGATTAATTGTGATATAAGCTGTAATTTCATTGTTCTTATCTTTAACAGGTACAGTATTTACTTATCAAAATTGTTATTGTCGAGCTTGTTATGCTTGCTTACTTAATTCCTTCTTAAACTCTTCAGTCAAAACAGTGCTAAAAATACACTGTTATTGAAATAATTTACTTTATATATTATTTATTATTTACTGTTATTCCTTCTGGCACATTTTAATTTAGAAGTATTTTAATCTAATTACAATAATGTTTCGAATTTTTAGCATCAACATTGTTACAATGCTGCTGGCTATTGCAGGTTGCAAATAAAATGTTATATAAATCGGCTAATTATTAGATAAGTTCCTGCTAATTTACTCTTATTTTAAATATTTATTATGTTTAGTATACTTTATAATTTTTTGTAATCCAATGACAGGAAAATTCAGGCATTAATAATAAGATTTAAGGAAGAAGGTATCAATGTATACTTGGTTACAGTTTTGAAACAATAAAACATTTATCTATATTTTGTTGTAAAATTGTAGAAAATTAAAAATAGAAGATGAACAGAGTACCCAGTACCTGCATGATTTCTGAAGAACAGCAATAAGGAAGAGATGAAAAACCCAGTAGTTAAATACTAATTTTGATTTATTGCCTTATACATACTCTTTCGTTGTTTCCTACTTTTATTACTGGAAATTGACGTATGTTTTTATATTTTCTTTCTGCAATTGTTCTTGTAGTTACAAGCACCACTGGGATTAGGATGCTAATTATTGAAAGAATAAGCAGTTGTTATTCCTTAGATTAGATCAGTAATTAAAATTGAAATACCTTCTTCATAATTATTGTACAAATTGTTAATTGAGCTTTAAAACATAAGAGATAAATGCAAACAATCAAGAGGCATCTCGTTGGCTAATTTAATGCACCTGCATCATATGCAGTAAGTGAGACTGTGAAGTATGGTGGGTGGACTATATAATCATATAACTGATGGATGAAAAGTATTACAAAGAATTTAAACAATAGGATAAACATTTCAGTTCAGTTTCATACATCAAACATTATAATATCTAGATTAAGTAGTTTAAAACTATAATTAGATAAATAATGATAATCTAAATTCTAAATTATGGTTGACTTCAGGGCCCTAGTCAGGACTAACTACTAAGGAGGGGTAATTTTTTTCTTGCCCGTGCTAGAATTTGATGTTTCTTACTCTGCTGCGCAGGTATACAGGGTGTTTTTTAATAAGTGTCCGATATTTCACAGCACAAATCCTCAAGTATTTCTAAGATAAAAAGTTCATATAAACTTGTAGTCAAAAACGTTTCGTTTCGAAGATACAGCGTGTTAAAGTTTTATTTTTGTTTTCATTTTTTAGATCTGTCTCTCTCATTTTTTAAGAAAATCGAACGAAATTTGGTATACTCAATAATTGTTACAATATCGACAACGCAGACTTATTACTGTTTAATATAATCTACAGGGCGATGGTTTTTTCGGGGCCATAATACTTTTACCTCCCCAGAACTTTTTTTTACGGCGACACTGACTTCCACCGTTTTTATAATTAAGTTTCCAGTCCTCTTTGGAAACTTTTTGATGTCTTGTATTTTTTTCGTACGTGTGACCGTTTTCGAATTATTTACCAAGATATCCATTCATGTATGATAAAAATAATAAGATTGAATTTAAATAGTCCTGACAATCAAGTAAGCCGTAAATGATCGGATGGAGTAATGTAACCTGTAATAAGGAAATAAAAGGATCAAGTAGGCTAGTAAGTTTATTCTGTAGTTGTTTATTTTTTGTTGTCATGTCAAAAATAAATAGTATTTTGATGTATATTAGTAAACAGTGTTCTTGTGATTGTTTGTCAAAAAATGGTGAACTTTACCAATGCCGAGCTTGCCGACATACATTTTACATACGGACTTGCTAATGGGAATGCATATGAGGCTAGACGTTTGTATCAGGAACGTTATCCAAACCGCACAACTCCTACTTGAAAAACATTTTCAAGGATCCACGTTCGGTTAAGGGAAACGGGAACTTTTAAGAAAGCCAGCCATCTTTCGGGTGCACAACGGACGGTAAGAACCCCAGAAACCGAGGAAGCAGTTCTTAATCTGGTAGGAGAACATCCGGAAACAAGCACCAGAAAAATAGCGATAACGTTAAACATTTCTCATGTTCTGGTGTGGAAAATTTTAACCGATAATTTGTTATATCCTTACCACATTCAGAGAGTTCAGGCACTTCTCCCTCGTGACTTCCCAGTACGTATCAACTTCTGTCGTTGGTTATGAGTTAAAGCGGTACGATAAATTTAATCTCAAAATATTGAATGAACACATAAACAAAGTGTAAGATGGATCGAAATATGAACTTAATGTTCCAGCTTGAAGCGCAAAACATAAAGAAAATACGCTTCCTACCTTCGGAGCGCCTGGTGGAGATTCATCTGGATGCTGCCGTTGTGAACAGGCCCAAACCTGGTAGACGGAAAACCGGTAGAAAAGTCCTGTAGTCTCCAATACAAGAGCTCACACGAATACGTTTAACGTATCATGCGCTCGGTAATCAGAATTTAAATCCTGTAACAAACGGATAGGCGATGGTCCAATTAACACCATACGGAACCCACAACGCCTAATTGCTTCAAGATACTCAAGAAAAATCCAGATGCAAAACGAATTTGACTTCAAAAAGTCACACCTCAAAGGAACAAAGCTCTGATACCTGTCACAGCTAACACAAGACTCTCCAGAAACGGAAACCGGACCAAGACAAAATTTGTAAATCAGGAACCCAAAAAGCGTTATTACCCCGTGCAATTCAAATATGGAACTTATGAAGGACGAATACAAAAGATATGGGTGCGCCACCAGCACAATGGAAAGCCTAAATCTTAGGGGCAAAATAAACGTAACAACCCTGTATATAGTTATCCAAGCACTGTTTACTATACTTGTATTGCTATGGAAAAACAAATAAAAATTGTGCATTTTAAAGTTTTATACAAAAACAGAAACATATAAATATTTTTTTACCATAAAATAAACGATATAAATAACAAAGAGTAATACAACCCTTAGGGGTTTTGACTGAAACCTCTGCAGGATTTCGATGTTGGAAACACTCGCGGCGCCCCACAGTTGAATTCCGTATATCCACACAGGTTTGAGTATCGCAATATATACGATGAGCTTGCTGGTTAGGGAAAGTTTTGACTTTCTACCGATTAGCCAGTATAGTTTAGTGAACTTTAGTTCGAGTTGTTTGTATTTGACGAACAGGTGTCTTTTTCAGTTTAGCAGTCTGTCCAAGTGCATGCCAAGATATTTCGCACTGTCGAATTGGGGAAGTTGCTATCCATTAAGGGTAACACTGGGGAATGTCTCCTTGCGTAGGGTGAATGTGACATGCTAAGATTTAGTTCCGTTGACTTTAATTCGCCATTTCTTGAGCCAGACCTGGAAGTTATACAGGGCTACTTGAAGCTTTTCTGAGGCGTAGGCAGGTACTCCATTTTTTGCTAATAAGACCGTGTCATCAGCATACGTGGCCATTTCAGTGTTTCGAGTGACTGGTAGGTCCGCGGTGTAAATCAGGTATAGGATTGGTCTCAGGACACTACCTTATGGGACTCCTGATTGTATTCGATATATGTCAGTTGTTTCTTCTTAGTGTTTCACTGGGAAGTATCTGTCAATAAGTTGGTATTGTAAAACTTGGTTTTAGCTTGTATAATAGTCCCTGGTGCCATACTTTATCGAAAGCTTGAGAACTGTCCAAGAAGGCGGCTGGACAGTATTTTTTGCTTTCAAATGTTTTATTCGGGATGTCTACTACCCTATGTATCTGCTCAATTGCGGCATGCTGTTGACGAGATCCGAACTGGTGACTGGGATGATGTTGGGTTTGTCGAGCTGTGGCTTCGGCTTCTTTAGGAATATTTTTTCAAAGAGTTTGGATAAGATGGGCAGAAGCCTGATCGGCCTGTACGATGTTGTTTCTTCTACCGGTTTTCGAGGTTCGTGTATTAGTTTTATTTGCCCAACTTTCTCTTGTGATGGAAAGTGGCCAATTCTAATTATGGCGTTGAAGATATGCGTTACTGTTCCTAGGGCTTTCTCTGGCAATTGTTTTATGACATTACCTGTTATAAGGTCGAAGCCTGGTGCCTTCTTTGAATTCAAGTTTCTCTTTATTGTTTCCTTCACTTCACGTACTTTTTATGGGTTTTATTGGGAAAGCCATTTGGTATGGCGTCACTAGGAATGAATTGATGATGTCACCTTCTTCCTGTGGTGGGGAGGGCTGGAAGACTTTTGCCAAATGTTCAGCGAATGTCTCAGCCTCTTCTTTGTCGGTTCTTGCCCATGACCTGTCATTTTTCCTGGTTGGTGGGATATTTTCCTGGGCTTTCTTTGGTATCTTTAGGTGCCTACTATTATAAAAAAAGGTATCTGTTTTGATTGAAAAAGCTGTAATCTTCGTTGTTTTAGAGTTTGTAATATTTTTGTGTCTAACCTGATATTTTTACCAGGGGCTTAGTTTTTTTTACCAGAGCCCTGGCCAGCATCACCCTGGCTGCAGCTCTGGTTGCCTTTGTTCGATAACGCTTGGAATCTCTGCCTATGGATAAGCAGAAAGAAATATTTAAAAACCATGCAAAGTGATTTTATAATTTTCTCATGTTTATGATGTGTTAATGATAGTGTATGATGAACATCAAATTAAAAAACATGTTCCGATACCTTTCAGTGCCGATACTTTGCAATAATCGCAATAGAGTATCGCATAGGAATCCATTCTCACGCTAGTTATTTTGGATTCAAAATGGGAAACGCGTAAATGCTGCATATCTGCAAAAAAGACTCTCATTTTACACATGTTTCATAATATTCCTTTTCGTGTGTCTTATTTATAAATCACACTTGTCATATAGTTTTTATGTAAACAAACAGGTAACTAATTACTATTTATGAAATCGCAAAGGTTGGTTTATTGCTTTTGTAAGTACATCCAAATTGATAGAAAATTAAGAGACGTTGATAATTGCTGCTAAATAAAACGTACTCGAGTTTGAATTATTAACAGTAATACGTGATCAGACATATCTGACGATTATATTTAGAAAGTAGCAAGTACAAATATTGAGTCCTTTTACCATGTGATGGCCACTTACTGTGTAATTAGAAAAATATAGTTCCTCTACGTAGGGCACTGTACAAAGTTTAGGTGGTTTTTGTTACGCTTTTATTTAGCATACGAGAACGATACCTAGATTTGATATAAAGTCGTACGTTTGGCCCTAAAGGTACCTGCACACGGGCGACTTTCTGGCGACACCGAGTGGTGCCACACAGCGGCGCGTTCGTACGCCGACAGCCGGACGAATTTGTGACAAGCGGTCGCAAGGCCGTGCGGCCGGCCGCTATGTTTTAGTGATAGAAAGCTTTTCACATGAACGAATCCTGAAGAAATTGAAAAACTTGACACTGTCTTGTTTGAGTTTACTCATTATTGTATATTATTTTCCATGTATCAAATTGTGTGATGTTATGGGATTCATCCACAGTATTGCTCGTCTCTGACAACAACGCCGTCGTAGAAGACCAGGAAGCAAAAGAAGTTCTTCTTCAGAGTCCACTTGTATATTACAAAATTTGCTATCGCATCTCTCTGAAGGGTTAATTTTTTAAACGGGCCACTGCGTGGCACTACTCCGTGTCATCAGGCAGTAGCTGATTCACGCCACCAAGTGGCATCATTCGGTGTCGCCCGTGTGTAGGTACCCTAAACATTAAGATTAGATAAACCGCTTGGAAATACATTATTTCAAGCCTGTACAGCTATAAAATAAATACGATTAATAGTTTCCCACTTTATAATTTATAAAGTGGGACCATTGAATGTGATCCTTCTACACTCCGCGGTCTCCATTTTAGAACTCTTACTACATCTATTATCGTTGGTCCTCATGTTGTATCCTCCCATCTCCATTTTCTCGATGCCACTATTTCTACCACATTTTTACACGAGTTTATTATCTAATCCATATGTTAGATGTTTGCTCTTTCAGTATTACTCGAATCGTATTGCGTTCCATCGCTTCTTGGGTTTTTCGTAGCCTATCGATATTTTATTGCGTGTAGGCCTGCCGCGCACGGGCAACTTTTGTGGTGGGCGATAAAATAGTTTGATCAGTTAAAAATTGTTATTCACTGGGGTCCATAAAATAATATATAATAAAAGCCAGTTGGTACAATTAAAAAATCACCAGAGACCATGCATCCCATTTCAGCAATTAAACAGTTGCTTTGAAAAAGTTGCCTACCCGACAGGCCTGTCATGGTTTCAAAGTTTACAGAGATGTAATATATGGGCCGCTTATTATAAGATTAGAAAATACATGGTCAGCTGGTACAGATTCTTCCAAAGAAAAATGCCATGTGGAATCTACTTACATATATGTTATATAATTTTTTTTAACAAACAAACAAACATGTACTGTGTCTCTGTACTGAAGCCATCATTATTGATTGGTGTAGAACACAAGATATTTAATTTTGAATGCATAAATTAATATCTGCAGAGATTATGATCATGTTATAGGTTTTTGAAAGATTTTCGCACCTGCTTGATAAACCGTAAGGGGTTCTAAGCAGCTTTTTTTTAAATCTTTGATAAATAAACCTTCATAAGCTACCTTAAAGAAGGTAATAGATACATTGAAGATAGTGTTTAATATATTAAAAAATAACAACATGTCTTTGAATGCTTTATCTGTTACGAGACGTTGCGATCCTCTCTCCTATACCAGTTTTGCGCGTTTTGAAGTACCACAGACAAGAGGACCTACAGCATAAAGTGGGCTCCGAACCATGGGAAGTGTGAAAACTTCTACTCCAGAGTAGATTTACTAGGCAGAATACCTCGTTGGTTTGTCAATGCCATACGAGAGAGAATAGCCGTTAAAAATTTGATGCTTCAGTACTGGGAATTGAAACTCACACCTTAAGCGTACAAGTAACACGCTGACCTCTAGCTTACGACCAACTCAATTAGTTGGGTTAGAATGCGTAACTATAAACATTTGCAACAAGTTGCCATGTAACCTGCAATGGTTGTTTCAGTGCTTCGATTTAACGAATGTAAGTGTTTAAAATGTCCACCGATAATATTTCCACACCTTTAATTAAGTTCGTCTTAACAAAGCGTGTCTTCTAAATACAGCATATTTGTTTTTTTCCGACAGCTTCACATATAACCGGACTAAAGAATATTTTTACACAATCTAGTATTTTCATGCGTTTACTTACTCTGTTTCCAAGGAAGTAATTTGTGTTTACCTTCCAAGCTGTAGTTGCTATTAGTGATAGGCGTATCTCGAATGAAATCATTCGAAATATTCCATCATCCATATATCTCGAGATATCTTTGAGATGCGAGTAATTCATTCGAGTAATAAAAAATTCTCGAATAGGTTCATAGCGACGCGCACATCTCGAATGAAACAATTCGTAACATTCGATTATGCGTTCATCTCCAATATACGAGTAATTCATTCGGATGATAAAAACTTCTCGAATACGTTTACAACGACACGCACATCTCGAATGAAACAATTCGCAATATTCGATTATGCGTGCGTCTCCAAGATGCGAGTAATTCATTCGAATGATAAAAACTTTTCGAATACGTTCACGGCGGCACGTGCATCTCGAATGAAACAATTCGAAATATTCGATTATATATGCATCACCAAGATATTAATAATTCATTCGAATGATAAAAACTTCTCGAATACGTTCGCAGCGACACGCGCATCTCGAATGAAATAATTCGTAATATTCAATTAGGAGTGCATCTCCGAGATGGGAGTAATTCATTCGAATGATAAAAACTTTTCGAATACGTTCACGGCGACACACGCATCTCGAACGAAACAATTCAAAATATTCGATTATGCATGAATCACCAAGATATTGATAATTTATTTGAATGACAAAAACTGCATGAACACGTTCGAAGCGACATGCACATCTCGAATGAAATAATTCGTAATATTCGATTAGGAGTGCATCTCCGAGATGCGAGTAATTCATTCGAATTATAAAAACTTCTTGAATACGTTCGTAGCGACACGCGCATCTCGAAAGAAATAATTCGTAATATTCGATTAGGAGTGAATCTCTGAGATGCGAGTAATTCATTCCAATGATAAAAACTTTTCGAATACGTTCGCAGGGCCACGCGCATCTCGAATGAAATAATTCGTGATATTCGATTAGGTATGTGTAAGAACAAGCAGGCTTGAGTTACGATTATTTGATTCTACTTTTCCATACTTAATTCAAAAATATTAATTATAGAATTTTTTAGACAGAGAATTATTCAATTAAATATATTATTGTCGTAAAGTAGATAAATATCGGTTGCATAGCGGAGCGCTGTGGACGCCGGTCAAACGGTATTCGTAGTCTAGCACAATCCGCGCTGGTCAGTACTCGGATGGGTGGAGCAATATAGTGGCATATGCAACCGATCGTGCTTAGGAGGGTACGTAAAACCGTCGGTTCCGGTTGTCTTACAAACATCTTTGACAATCGTTAACCTTGTAGTGGAACTTCTCTGTTTGACGGGTTAGGTTAGCCTCCTGCCCGGCATACGTGCAAAGAGGGCTCACAGAACCTACTCTATAATAGGTAATTAACAGGCCATTGGCCTATACACAGAAGAAGAAGAAGTAGATAAATAAATACAATGATTTCAGCAATTTATGTCACTGTTTAAAAATATCAAATAAACCAACTTTTTTTACCTTAATCAATTACGATCATTTGTAATCTGTCCGGCTTTTCATATTACCTATCCGTTTAAAAAAGTCAGTGGCTAAATTGGTCGTCATGATTACGCGTATGAAGATATAAGCTATTAATCGATTATAAAAAAATAATTGGAAATATCATTAATATTTAATAACTTATAATATAACGCTGAAAACCATAATACGGCATCTACAATCAGGTTATTCGTACAATGTGACGAAATTTAAATAAATATAGAACAGAATCCAGTTCAAAACCGAAAATACAATTAGAGACAAGAGCAGGAGTGCCAGGGAGTTATCATTCGAAAGCCTGGATATTAGACATTTCTCGCATTGCCGAAATCCGTGCGCATTTTAGATTCGAACGATTAATTTGAATGAATATCTCGATTTTTTAATTTTTTCGAATACTAATCTTTCGATTATTGAAATCATTCGATTATGCCCATCACTAGTTGCTATAGTCGCAAGGTGGTAAATTGCAGAAAAGCCAAAATTGTTAGTGGAAAATGGAAGGCAATAATACGCTTCGCAACACAAACGAGGAGTTGTTTTTGTTTATACAACTCTATACCAACAGCATTAAGAACAATCAATTCAAACGTAACTTTAGGAATGCGATTGTAGTTTTTAAGCAATGTATTTTTAGTTTTTTTTGTGTTAGTGTTCCTATCTTGAAAAATTCGTAATTCGGGCGTTAAGTGCATTTTGTACCAGTATTGAATAATATTGTTATACTTGAGTGAACACCTATTTTAATATTGTACAAACATTCCATCTGGACTTTTGCATACCAACAATATTCTCTTTACAGGATCGTTTGAAACAAGAACAAGCAGATATCTTTTTGCAGTTGTTGGGCGTGTAAACTTAAATCGAAAATATACTTTACATCCTTACAGTGACACTTCTGGCATAAAACGGCATCAGCTTCTGATATTTAAGTATACAGCTAAGACGAACTTTAACCTGTTTTTTTTAATTTACCTATCATTTTAGTCGATTTCGAAAACTATTTTTGACAATTTCGTTCTGCTAAAGGCGGCTTAGATTTTCCAACTTACCTCAATCGTACAAACTCCAAGACATCCAAAGTTTTGATATGAACATTTAGATAACTGATTTAGAGAATCTATCTAAAGAGTATACCTAATTGATATACTACATGTTGTATGCACGCTGTCGTACCTTCAAATGTCTTATCCTCTTAAAGTTTAAAAGGTTTATTTATAAGGATGATTCAATGATTCTGCAAGGAGTAAAAAACGCACTGTATAATGTTTCCTATACATCATCATCATCGTCATCATCATCATCATCAACTGGCAGGACTTAACCGTTATGCTTTGTTCGGATCTCATGTAAATTGTTCATTCCAACGTTTCTTTGGGCGACCCAACCTTCTTTTCCCTCGTGGTCGATAATGTAAAAGTTGTTTTGTGATACAGCAGTCCAGTCGTCCCTTCTTAACATAATATGTTGTTACGGGCCAAATCTCACTACGAGAATTATAGGACGGAGAAATTTTCGGTACGGCCAAACGCGCTTTTCTTGGACCCGCAAACAAAAAAAGATGGTAAAGGCCAGCGGCTTGCTCAGAGGAGTAGGGGGAGTTCGCTAAAAATCGCTTATAGAGAAAATGCTTCAAGTTGTGTACAGGATGCGTCGAAATAAGTGGGCGCCACCTTCCAAAATCCAGCTGGTTTTGTAGGTCCTCGCGGAAGGTCGAGAAACCAGCAGCTCACGTGAATGGAACCTACCTTTAATTGTGCCTTCGCCT
>JABXWE010019570.1:0-29916 GCA_014611495.1 Limonius californicus | reverse complement strand
TGAAAGGGAAATCCATATTTGATAGCGGCAAAAATAACAGCAGCAACAACAACAACAATTAAAGCAGCAACCATGGTTACAATAACAAAAAAGAATACAAAAGCAACAAACAGTGAACAATTATTGAAAAGTTTACTGTCAACAATCAACGGAGATGATTATGAATTTGTTTCCTATCAAAATTATCACCTTTATTTTATTTTTGTGTTGGGTCCAATCGACTTCTTTTGACCTCTCGAATACGTGGTAGCTCTATGTCCCAGGAGTTTTGGGACACCCTGTATACAAGGTAGCACTGAAACCAATTTGGACCTATGGGATCCAGTTATGGGGCACTGCTCTAACATTGATATATTGGAGAGGTACCAATCCAAAGTTTTACTTTTAATAACTAATGCTCCATACTACATTCTAAACATTGAAATCCGAAATGATTTAGAAGTGGCTACCTGTTACAGGCCAATCGAGCCTTTTCGACGGCCCGTAAACAAACGGATGGAAAAAGGCCTACAGCTTAGCTCAGATGAGTAGGGGGAGTTCGTGAAAGTCGCTTATGGGAGAAAATCTTTAGTTGTGTACAGGGCGAGTCAAAATAAGTGGACGCCACCTTCTAAATCCAACTGAATGTAGGTCCTCGTGGAAGGCCGAGAAGCCAGTAGCTTACAGGAACGGAACTTACCGTGATTGTGCCTCCTCCTATATATTTAAAGCTTGCAAAATTCTTACACCAGCAATACAAAAGACACAATAAGAGACAGTAAACTTTAAAACACATATAATGAAACAATTAAAATATGACCATACAATGAAATGACGTTATAAGTTATAACGCAAAAGGTTGGAATTACATGATTAAAATTCTTGAACGTTCAGGAAACTCGCCGCCGTTGACGCACAATATTTATATTATAATGAATCTGTGTGGCCAATTGCGTAGAGTTTACAGGAAAAATACAATATTAATATCTTTTACAAATTTATAAATTATAAATAAATAGCGATTGAAGATCGCTTTTAAGTTGCATAAAAAAGTTCAATAGTTTCTTTTACACTGCAGAACAAAAAAACTGGTTCTTTACCTTGAAGTTCGGAGAAGACAGGCACAATATAACGCCGATTTCAACAGGTTGCTAACGTTGAACGCAAGACAGGGCTCTTCGATGGTATAAAGAAATAGCTGCAGAACCACGGGAGTTGGGCTTCGAAAATAACCCGCCTAACGGCGACCAGCCAATTCGCACAGAGTTGCCTTTCCTGGGGATGAATCCAGTCATTCCTATTAGATCCGGCAGTAGCCGACGGTCTGTTAAATACCCCTTGGTACAACAGCGAAACGGAACACATATAACGGATACCCCTCAAAAAAAACCCAAGAGCCGCCCCTGCAGCACTTAACGTAATTACGATTGCCGATTGATGGAGGTTACGGACAACCGGAGTCAACAAAGATCGAAAATGGACTCCGTTAAAAATTCAACGGGATTTGTGCTCTCCCAAAAGATATTGCGCCATATCACGAAACCTTACGCAAAAGTTCTGGAAGGAATTTCCAACACGTGAATTCTAGGAAGCGTTCGAGGTCGAGCGCGGAAAAAAACAAGAGTCTGCAATTTTGACACAAAGAAACTGTTAACATCTCAAGCTTCGAAAGACAAAACAAATAGCGAAACGGTAACCCAAAATAAGACTGCAATTAAAATAACGTTATTAATTCCTACGAAGCGGCAAACAAATTACGGAATTAATTCAAGTGTAGCGGAAAATTTGAAAATAACATAACATACCGTCAAGGAAGAAATAAAAAAGTTTAGTGCAAAGTATCTAAGTAAGTTAGAAGTGCGTCCTAATCCTCTGGCAGTTAATTTATTAGACAATAGTGCCCAAACGCAAAGACTCAAAAGACATAACCCGCTCGATCTACCGCATATATTCTAGTGCTACTTAACTTACAATAAATGTTGCAATCAAATTAATTAAGTAAATACAGGAGGGTCTTCATTGGACGACTTCTCCCACACTGCTCAATACGATCAACATAATTACTTATTGTCACATGTAATTGACAGATTGTAATTAACTAATTAACACAAAAAAATTTAGAAGTTGAGAATGTTCGGCCAATTTTCAGCTTGATCCGCCATTTTGTTTCTGAAATAAACCCAAGCTCTATAGTAGTTTTGATTTTCTTATTTGCATTTGTCTTCTCATTGTATCATTTCTCTCTTTAGTTTATTTATTATATTTATTTTTTTAGGCAAGCACCGGATCTGGGATATCATATGCGAACCCACACAAAAGAACGCCCATACATGTGCAATGTATGTGGAAAAACCATGAGAATGCAATGTCATTTGGTGCAGCACATGCGGATACATACTGGCGAAAGACCGTTTAAGTGCACGTAAGTTTTAAGTAATTTTCGAATTTTTTGGAGTACCTATCTTGAACTTGTTGTTATAGGGAATGTAACAAGGCTTTTCCATCCTCTACAAGATTGAAGCGACATGCAATCATCCATACGGGTCTCAAACCTTACACATGTGAGGTTTGCAGCAAATCTTTTAACCGCCGTAGCAGCTTAAGGGTACATGCTAAAATCCACACCGATGAAAGGCCTCATGTGTGCTCCATTTGTGGCAAAGGTTTTATACAAGCACATGCTTTAAGGGGTCACATGCACACTCACTCGTCTGCTGACAGTTTTGATAAAACCACTTGAATACTCTTGTTGCTGCTGCTACAAAAAATGTGCATACTAATCACAAAACTTTTGAACTTACAGATAATAACAAATTGTTTCTGTATTAGCAACACCAATTTTTTTCTTACTTTTAGATATTTCTGTTCATATGAATGATGTTATAAATAATTTCAACAATTTTAGTGTGCAAATTTAGCTAAAATTCTTAATTAGGTGTATACATAATTATTATATTATTAATGTATTTTTTTATTATTAGTATGTTATGTAATAATTGTATTAAGTGTAATATACAACAAGTTTTTCTGTCTCAATATTTGTTATACTGGGTACTTTAAAATTTATGCCAGATGCTCTCAGACTAGTGTTGAAATTTCTTAGTACCTACAGCGCTTTGTTAAATATTTTTGATTTTCATGCCTGTCATTAATGAACCTGAAACTTGATGATATCATAAGCAAATAAACACAGACCTCTCATGTATTCGGCAATATGATTTTAGTAATTTTAGTGTGGGTGTAGAGTTACAGGGGCCGCTAGTGTTCGTTTCAATTGTCAATTCCAGTTAGCCAAATATTACCTGGAAGCGAAAACTATCCATAGCTTCTCTGGCCGATCAACATAGGCAGTGTTTGTTTACCTTTTCAGCTCAATTTGTCTGGTTACTTTGGAATCAGCTGCTGCAGTGAACGAAATGACAATTTTTAAGTTTGTAACCAAAAAAGAAACATGTAATAATTTTAGGTAGCTAAGTACGTTTTATAAAATTTGTTTGTGTCTTGCAGGATAAAACGTATTATTTGAAATAATATTTTCCAATAAATACAAAAATTAATAGCATAAAAAATAGCGATTATACCAGTTGGGCCAAAAAATCCCGGAATTTTTTTTAGTTCTAATTTTTTTAGTTAGTAGCCAATTTCAATCAGTTTAGGCATAAAATGTAGCTAAAACAATAGTCTCTCCTGGGTTTGTTGGAGGACACATAATTGCCTAAATCCGCCATGGCGGTGTTTTTGTACGCTTTTTCTTTGAAGTACTCTTCGTTGGCTTCATTCATATTTGAATTACTTTTCAATACGCTTTGGCATTTGCTGCCTTTAAATTTTTGCAAACAATTGCGAAGAATTAACCCTCTGTGTATCAAACAGAACATTCCTCCAGTGTTGTAGTATTCTTCAGCAGTTCTTGAATTCCGACTGAATCAATATTATTGAAGATAATGTTTTGTTCTTCCGTTGATATTTCAGAAATATTTGAAGGTTTGTCACGCCTATTTTAATAAAAAAAAATAAACTGATGAAGTGTAGAAACACTCGCGATGCTACGCCACTGCTCAGGTAGAAAATTAATAACTTGACAATGTTAGTATCCCGGGAAACCCAATCGAAGAAGGAGTGGATTCCAAACAAATAAATAATAGGCGCCACCGACTTATAATTTACTAACATCGTCCCAGGTGTGAAATGGGAAGTCGGACCCTCCAGATGACTAATCACCTACCTTATCTCTCGTATCTCTGCTTAGGTAAACTTTGTTCTTTATAATCGTCGATAAAGAAAAGTCAAGTTGCAACTAACTTCGTTTAATTTCTAATTAACACAACCCCACAAGTATGTATAATTAAAAAAACCAGTCCCGATTTTACGTAAAAAAAAATAAATCAATTTACTTTCGGGCGAAACTCAAACAACTGAAGGACTATGATTGCGCTTATCGGATCATCATAATATTGAGGTTCTAGCGCAAAATCGCGTTACGAGAGGCCTCCGCTTAACGAAATGCTGCGTAGTCATAACCGACCAAAATAGAAAAATTCAACCTGAAAACGCAATTCCGTCCCACTATTGGAGCACCCTATACATAAGCACGTAAAATTGTTCCCCAATACAATAACTTTGATAATATAATAATAATTAAGGTCTATATATACTTAATTATTCCCCAACATTACAAATCCCGGACACAATCAAGTTAACGAAATGGTTTATATGCGAAAATAATACAATCTGGTATGTATGTTTTTGTAAAGCTTCCGAAACTCTCTAGATCGAATGTGAATTTTGGCCACATCACGCATGATTTCAACATCTTCTTCTCCTTCTGACGCGTCGTTGTTTCCTTTAAAATTTTCCCCATCGAGTATTATTTCTCGACCAAAGTTTATAAAATACGGCGACAACCCTGTCGATTCATGTTTTGCGCTTCGCAAAGCACAAGCAACTTTTGACAAATATTTATCCCAATCACGTTGGTTATCAGAAAGATAAGATGAGATTGCGGTTTTTAAAACCCTATTCTCTCTCTCTATGGGATTCGCCTGTGGATGGTATAACGCAGTAAACCTAATTTGTACACCATAATTATCAGTCAGATTTCTAAATTCCTTGCTACGGAATTGCACCCCATTATCGACTACAATATACTTTGGTACCCCAAATAATAAAAATACATCCTCCTCCAAATGTCGAATTATGGCAGGAGTACTTGCAGAATGCAAGGGAAAAACTAATGGAAATTTACTAAAATAATCTGCGACTACCAAAATATACGAATAACCACGCTTTGAGCGAGACAACGGATCAACTAAATCTGCTGAAATCAATTCCCAAGGTCTAGTAATTTGCCGTCTACCAACCATAAGTCCTGCTGGTTTCTTTTGTTCTACTTTGTGACTGATACAAACGGAACATGAACGAATATATTTAGCCACACTATAACGTAATTTTGGCCAATAATAACGCTGCGCAATGCGAGCAACAGTTTTTGCGACCCCTAAATGTGCTGCTGTTGGAACATCATGATTTTGGCGAATAAGTTCTCTACGTTGACTAGTGGGTACAACTAATTCCACGATCTACTATTATCATCTAACCCAGGAAAAAATTTTCCACCCTCTTATACAATTTCTCTCTTTCAACCCGCAAATCAGCATACCGTTTTGGATTACCAACCACTAATTTACACATATTCCAATACCATTTATCTTTATTGGACACATCAATTTCAACAACATCCAACACCGGTACTGATCTCGACAGAGCATCAGGAACTACATTATCTTTACCCTTTCGATGAACTACTTCAAAACTATATTGTTGTAATCTAACTGCCCACCGAGTCAATCTACCACTAGGATTCTTTAAGTTATTTAGCCATACCAACGAATAGTGATCGGTGATTACTTTAAAATGAGACCCCTACTGCTAAACATTCCAATTCGGTCGTAGTTTAGTGTCGTTCAGCTTTGTTGATTGGTTTACTGATATAACTGATAACTTTATCCCCTTCAGGATATTCCTGGCTTAAAACAACATCTAACCCATAACTCGAAGCGTCGGTTTGTATTACGAAAGGTTTGCTAAAATCAGGACACGTCAAGACTGGCGCAGAAACTAAAAATTCCTTGATTGTTTTCAAGGCGAGTTCACATTCATCCGACCACACAAATTTCACCCTCTTTCTTAAGAGGTTCGCAAACGGAGCAGTAATCGCTTAGAAATTCGGTACAAATCTACGGTACCAAGACGCCATCCCCAAAATTCTACGTACCTCAGTAATATTCGACGGAGTAGGAATATTCAAAATAGCTTTTACTTTGTCGGGGTCTACATGTAAGCCATTTTTTCCCACTATATACCCTAAGTATTTAAGTTCCGGTTGAACGAATTTGCATTTTTCCCCACTAAGGGAAAGACCAGCCGCTTTAATTCGATCCAAAACGGTCTCCAAAATGTTTATGTGTTTCTCAAAAGTGTCAATAACAATAATAACGTCATCCAAATATGCAAAAACATAAGGGTGGAGCTCTGGACCCAAAACGTTATCAATAAATCTCTGCCATGTGGCAGGAGCACTGTGAAGGCCAAATGGAAGACGATTAAAGTGATAAAGGCCTCTATTAGGCACTACAAAAGTTGTATATTTTTTTGAATCTTCATCCATCGGAATTTGCCAATATGCAGATTTAATGTCCAATGACGACATAAATTTTGCATCTCGAAGTTTATCTAAAATATCAGACACATAAGGTAAAGGGTACGCATCTCGTTCAGTCACCGCATTTAATTTTCGGTAGTCAACACAAAAACGATAACTATTATCAGGTTTTTTAATTAATACTATGGGTGAAGCCCAAGGAGAATTGGAAGGTTCTACTATTCCCTCAGCTACTATTTTATCCAATTCGACATCAATTTGTTTTTGTATGACCGGAGATACAGGATAATATCGTTGCTTAATTGGTTCCACAGTCGTTTTTATTCTGTGTTCCACTGCCGTAGTGCAGCCTATACCTCCACTCATGTTTAAAAATTTATCGTCTAATAATTTAGTCAGAGCTAACGATTGTTCTTAATTTAAATCAGAATAACCTACAATAGCATCCACAAAGACTTCCGAAGAATTATCAAAATGTCATTCCTTTTGTCTAAGGTTCGGAACAATTTCCATCCTCTTCCAAAAATCTATTCCCAAAATTAAAGTGTGTGGCAACGACGGAATAACCAGTTTCAAAAATTTTTACCTTCCCCCTTAAACTTATGGAAAGTAAAACCACCCCCTTCACAACACAAAGTTCCCCATTGGCCACAGTACGTGCGTGAGTTGGAGATTTCCCCAGTGGTAACCCTAAATTTGTCAAAAGTTCCCCACCCTTTCGACCTAGAATGGTTTGATTTGCCCCCAAATCTAATAATCCCAACAAAATTTTTCCATAAATTCCTATTTCAGTATAAGGACGTTCATCCCCCTGCAGTTGAGCGAATAAAAAATCTAACATTGCGGTGGAATTATTAATCAAGATTTTCTTGGTAGGTAAGAGGTCAGACACTTGATCTTCTATCGGCCTCTTTTGGCGTTTCCCGACCTATTACACCTGTCACAAGTTCTTACTGTTACCCCAAGGTTCCCACACCGAAAACAGCGCTTCTTTAAGGGTTGAGGGCACCCAGTAGTTAAGTGACCTTTTACTCCACAATTCCAACAAGTAATGTCGCTAACAACGGCTACATATCTGCGATTACAAGAGGTTGATGTCGACGGTAAAGGTTCATTATAAACGTAGGCCAAATCAGGTTCAAGCGTTTTCCCTGCTAATCTTCTAGGTGGAGGCACAAATTCTTCAACCGCTGCCTTTCGAGCCTCAATTTGTCGTCCTAATTTCAACAATTCTGAGATTGAGTTCACCGCCACCAAGCTAAGTTTATCTTGGTAGAAGAGAGCTATATTTCTCATCAAAATTTTTAAGCGGAACGCTTCCGACACACACCCATTCATACGATTAAACATATTTTGAATTACGGCAACGTATACCCCAATTGATTCATTAGGCTCTTGTGTCCTACGCTTGATTTCCTCTAGCAACTTTTCATCGTAATTATGAGGTTGGAATTCCTCCCGCAAAACTTTTACCAAATCATCCCAGTTATCTACAGTATCTCTGTACGCCCGGTACCAAATTAATGCTTTCTCAGTAAACAAATCCAAATCTGAATAAAACAATCCTTTCTAACGAAATATTTCGCGCTACCCTTAGCTCTTCTACCCTCTCTATAAATGCACTAAGTGATAGTTCATCATCATCCCCGGAAAATTTAAGTCCCCATTGGCTTACTGGTACGGGTTTAATTTCTCCCCTAGAATGTGAAAAAGATTTTGGACGATTAGGTCGCACAGGAGTCGATGTTCTTTGAACAGACGGATCTATAGGATCCCCTACCTTCGTAGATAACGCCATCAGACTAGACTCAAACGACTGCAATTTTTGGGCTAAGTTATCTTTTAATGTCCCCAATTTTCCCAATAAATTATCTTTAACTTTTCCTTCATCATCGGTACTAGCAATCATACGGTTTATTCGACCGTCGTAATGGATTATTTTGCTGTTTAATTTTGTATAGGCTCCCCCGTGAATTGAATCTTCGAATTCGTTAACTAATTCGCCTAAGTTCTTCAGACCTAACAATACTGCGTCTTTATCTTCCACAAAGGAAAACGGATGCGACGGGAATTGAAAGTATTTATCGGACCTTTCCTTTTTAATCGCTGCCCTTAATAACTACCTTGAATTATCTAAATTACCTTCGGCAGTCACTCCACGTATATTTAATTCATACGTAATCTCCCCTGAGTTTAGCCTATCAATGTCCATTTTGACAATTATCTACAAAAAATTTCCTAAGCTTAAATTTAAATTAAATTAACCCCAAAAGAATTCAATTACTTGTCTTAGGTGAGAGCGATTTTTGTAATTACAATCAACCAATTTACCAATTTAGGTCAACCAAAATAACGGGCAATAAAAGCATCCTAGGCCCCACAACGTTGGTCGCCACTTTTCCTTGTCACGCCTATTTTAATTAAAAAAAAATAAATTGATGAAGTATAGAAACACTCTCGATGCTACGCCACTGCTCAGGTAGAAAATTAATAACTTGACAATGTTAGTATCCCGGGAAACCCAAACGAAGAAGGAGTGGATTCCCAACAAATAAATAATAGGCGCCACCGACTTATAATTTACTAACATCGTCCGAGGTGTAAAATGGGAAGTTGGACCCTCCAGATGACTAATCACCTACCTTATCTCTCGTATCTCTCCTTAGGTAAACTTAGTTCTTTATAATCGTCGATAAATAAAAGACAAGTTGCAACCAACTTCGTTTAATTTCTACTGAACACAAACCCACAAGTATAATTCCAAAAAAAAACCAGTCCCAATTTTACGTAATAAAGAAATAAATCAATTTACTTTCGGGCGAAACTCAAACAACTGAAGGACTATGATTGCGCTTATCGGATCATCATAATATTAAGGTTCTAGAGCAAAATCACGTTACGAAATGCTTAACGAAATGCTGCGTGGTCATAACCGACCAAAATAGATAAATTCAACCTGAAAACACATGAAAACGCAATTCCGTTCCACTATTGGAGCACCCTATACATAAGCACGTAAAATGGTTCCCCAATACAATAAATTTGATAATATAATAATAATTAAGGTCTATATATACTTAATTATTCCCCAACATTACAAATCCCGGACACAATCAAGTTAACGAAATGGTTTATATGCGAAAATAATGTAACCCCACTCCTGTGCCGTGAAGTTTTAACTCGGAAAACTAATTTCCAAACCGATAACGATTTACCAAAATTTTCACTCACTGGGCACGTATATGTCCGACCAATCGTCAATACTCAAGACCGTTCCAGGACTTGTCGTTCTACAATTTTTCGGTTTCCCCCTCAATTTTCCGAAACTCCAAAACTGTGCGCATAAGTCGACCGTGTCTTTCGAAATGTAAAATGCAAAACGGGTTGCTTTCAACCAGGCGCGGAATTCGTTACAGCTTGTCTCAGAGGGCAACATCATAGCTGTTAAATATAAAGTCATCCTCATCATCTTCACAATTCAACAATGTTGTTATAATAGGATTGTAATGCAGACAATACACGTTATTGAAAAACTTTTCCTGATTGTTGGTATAAGAATTGTTTGTGTTATTATTGTTTAAAACTCTTTTTGCTACGAAACCAAAATGTTGCTGTGTCTGACTTTTTTCATTTTGTCCTGAAAAAAGTTTTTTTTTTACTTTAAATAAACAGTTAATAATTTTTAAAATTAATTAAAAGAAGTTGTTTTGTTTGTTTTTAGACAATAGTTTAAGTATTTATTTATAAAAAGCTAAAACTTTGCGTTTTTCTAAAAAAAACTTAGGTGGGCCGTTTTTCGTGCCGGTGAGTTATATCAAGTTTCTTTCTTCTTTAAAGTCACTAATTTAAAATTTTATTTTACGTAACCATTGATGACAATATCTAAACTTAATGTATTTTTTCTGAATTTTTAAAATTCTATAAAAAAATAAATATAAAATATAAATGAGTTATTTGCGAATATACATAAAGGCCTTTTTTGCTCGTTAAATTTTTTTTAGAAATTTTTGTCTGCGGCCCTCAGCCTCTCCTATACTGAATTTGGTGAGCCTTGAAAGCGCTTCTGAAAAGGTTAGTGGCGGCAATTATTCTATTTACTACTTACGTACTTTTGGTTCACACAGTACCCTTACAATATAGTAGGACCACACAGACAATTACTAAATATTCAGTTCAGTATTCATTTTGGCAAACGCAGCTCTTTTTATTCCAATCGAGTTCCTACTCGCAATCATTCAAGCCAATGCTTTTACTACAGGTTTTCTTCTAACACTGTCGAATTACCGCTGTCTTTCTAAGGAAGGCCGGTATATTTCTTACGCAATGGATAAAATAAGTCGCCAGCAAACCTGAGTAATTCATTTATCTATGGGCCAATAATAACATCCGTGTTCTCTCCAGCGGCGGATCCAGCAAGCTTTTTCGGGGGGGGGGGCAATGCCATTTTATGTGATGAATTACATTTTTTTTTGTACAAAATGAGAAAGTGTTATCGAATTTAAATCCACTTATTTCTATTGGTCATCAATAGGTATTATTTCAAAAACAGTGGCTGTTATATGAAAATGAAAAAGTTTATTCAAACATTCTACTAAATAACTAATAATATATACATAATACGAGTACGAGTAGAGCTAAGGTAATATGTTATGAAATGAACAGAATATACATATATATTTTTTAAATGACAAATTGTAGTCTGTGATCGCCGATTTTGGAGTAGCGCTCTATAATTCTATCTACATCAACAACAATGTCATGGTGTATATGTAGCAAACAGAGGCCATTCAACCTTTCTTCTCCCATTCTAGATCGTAACCAAGTCTTTGCGCGTTTTAGAGTGCTGAATGATCGTTCGGCACTTGCTGCACTCACAGGAAGTGTCAAGAGTATTCTTAAAAGTTCGTATATTGTTGGAAATAAGTCTTTATCACACACGACTAATGTTGAAAGTACATCTGTTGGTAAATTGTCTTCACTTTCTCGTTGCCATTTTGCTTTCCACATCGCTAATTCACCTTCGAAAGTAATGCTTGAAAAACCATTTGGAAGAATTTCTTCATACCTCTTCGCAACATTTTTAATTCTAATTTCGAAATCCATATCACATTCCAGAATACATGTTGGTGTTGGTAAAATAAGTCGCAGATCATAACATTCCAGCGTCTCATCGGAAAATCTACTCTCCAGGTCATTTATTACATTTTCTAATAATGGTATGTATAATGATCTCCTGTAATAAATTTCTACATTATTAGCTTCATAATTTTCTCTATGAATTTGCCTTCCGCTTAGACGTGGTAGTTTCAGATCAATCTGTAAATCTGAAGCAGCGGATATGACTGTTTTATATACTTCAGAAAAATACCTATCACAATTTTCCCTTCTTTGTTTTAGTAAAGATAAGGTGTCATTCACTGCGTCAGATCCTTTTTTTAAATCCAGTGTTGGTTTTTGTAAAAGTCGGCTCAAGGGTAAAGTAATTTTCATTATATCTATTGTGGAACTTAAGGCTATAATGAAATCTGTGGTACATAAAGTGTTGATGAAAATACCCGCACTTTTCGCAGAATTATTATTATTCCAGTGAGATATTTCTACTAGTGCTTTTATAATTTTAGGTAGAGCTTCATAAAAAAGTATGAAGGAGTCGTGTCTTTCTACCCATCTGGTCTCGCAAAGGCTCATGAGCTGCTTGCCGACAACAGATTTAAGGACAGAATTTCTTTTGGCAGATTAGTTGAAAAATGAAATTACTTCCTTAACAACTCCTACGGTATTACGAATACACTGAATTTTAGATGATTGTGAAATCGCATTGTTCAAAGCATGGTTGTAGCAGGAAACGCGTTTAGCATTATATGCAACTTTCTGGAATTCCGATACTGCACCTTTTTTTTCAGAAGTCATAACTGAACATCCATCAGTACCAATTCCTACACAGTGATCAAAATTCAAACCAAGAGCAGCAAGAGATTTTATAATTATGTCAGCTAAGTTCTTTCCAGTTAACTTATATTCTCGTGTTTCTTGATCTTCACTTGCACCATCACCAATATTATTGTAAAGAGAGTCATAAGCATCAATAAATTTGATGAAATCTTCCCTAACCTTGTTTTCGTCTAAATATCTGACAACTATCACAATTTGCTCGATATGAGCTAGGTCTGTAGTTTCATCAAATATGATTGACCAATATCGAGCTTTCTTGATTTTTGCAATAAGGCGTGAAATGACTTCTTCACCACAACAGTTTATAAGTATATTTTGTGTAGTTTTACTTATGTAAGTGGCACGAGATGATGCATTTTTCAAATGAGTTTCCAATATTTTGTCACCAGACTGAATTCGAAAATTCAGAAGAGCGCGAAAGTTACCTTGGTTAGATACTTCAGATTGTTCAGACAACAGTTTGCCATCATCCCTGTGACCCCTAAGGGAAATGTTTTGCCTACCAAGAAACAAAATGCTTTCAATTATAGGACGCAATCTAGCACGATTTTCTTCAACTTGTCGTAGTCTTTGCGATGATAATAAGTTCACCACCTCCGTTTGAGGTTCACGATAAGTCCTTAAAAAATGTTTTGCTGCAGTGATACATTCTTTATGGTACTCGTTTCTGTTATGCGTTTCAATATATCCATCTTTAGATGTTAAATCTTTGAATTTCGTGAGAGCATTAGTCACCAGTTTTTGCAATTTTGCACCTTTATTATGACCGGCCGTTTCCCTAGCAAATAAGGCGCAGTATTTGCAAAACAAACCCTGCTTGAAATCAGAATAAACAAGCCAGTGATATTTCTTGATATGCTCCTTTGATAAGTATCTTTTAACCATTTGTCCATTTCCCTTCGGATGAAGTGAATACGGATATTTGTATCCATCATCGGGCATCCAAGGATTGTCTAGAAGGATATTTTTTGTATAGTCGTCAATAGATTTGCCTATGTGAAATCCTATATCATTCTGTTGTTTTGGCTGCTGCTTCTCATTCTCACTATCTTTACTTGTCGACGGCATACTGGTAACAGTGGCAACACTGGCAACTGTAACTGGGCAATTAGGATTGCTCTGAATATTCTCTGGAAAGTCTGAAAAAAGAGTGAGAAGTGAAAATTAGATGGGTGACTCCAAAAACGCCTTCAATTCCAAATTTCAAATTGGTCGTTTTACTAGTTACCTGGTGCAGTAGCAGTACTAGTTTCTGAAACTTCGGAATCCGGGTTATCTTGCTTTGATTTCTTTAGCGAAATCATAAAATAGGAATCTATGGTGCGAATGTTGCGATCACTTTTCCTTTTTCCAGTATCCTAAAAAAATTCAACCTTTTACCTATTTCATTGGTTGAATCGGTCAATAACTTACCATACTGTTTTTTCTCGCGCTGTATAATACTTTCAATGAAAAAGCCTGTTACACCGAACGCCGTAAGGTATTGAAAAACTATAATAAATTATCGTCTTGAACGAAATATTCCAGGAAGTATAAAAACTGCACAGACAGCTCAAACGAGTATACTAGCTCCCTTCCCTGTTCTGTGATACTAGCCAAGCCGATGCACGATGAACAATGATGTTTACGTAAGACGACGTAAGTTTAAGTTGCGATGGATCGAGGAGAGAGAGAGAGAGAGATAGATGAGCGAACTCAACGTGGCGCGCGACGAGCGGGCGGCGGCGTATACGCGGCGTGGGCTGGGTACCTTAACTCAGTGGCGATTATTCTGTAAATCTCGGGGGGGGGGGGGCAATTGCCCCTGGTGTCCCCCCCCCTGGATCCGCCGCTGGGTGTGTCTCATTAAAATTAATAATATAAACACATATTTTTGTACTAAAAACAATATCAAACGTCTCAAGACCATAAACAGAAACAAAAAATGAAAAAAAAACGGTCGGCTGGATGGTTTCATTTTTTTTATATTGCGGCAGTCATCGTGTTAAACGCTGGATTACCCAATTTGTTTAAGATAATATTGAATGAAACCAAAGCTTTACATAAATCGAACGTAAATTGCTCCTCTTCTGTTTCCGTTTTTTTGACGGAAGTGGACTCCCGCGTGGATATTTGGCACTTTCCTGAAGATTTTGTTTTTATGTAGTTCCTCATATGTAGCGGAGAATCACAATGTTGGTCAGTCAAGTATTTCCTTCCGCATTGTATCTGAATTTAAGCAAATATAACTTTCAATTTATTGTGTTACTATTTATCTGGATAATTGTGTCACCACACAAAGGGTTACGTATTATCTACTTATTATATGTGATTCACAAGCATTGGAGGCTATTATGGTTGTTATACAACATTGGTGTGTATATGTAAGTAGTTGTTGGTAACAGTAGCGTAGTGAATATGGGTAGCTATATGAGTAGATAGTGTGTGTGGCATGATTAATTATTATTCCCCTAGCAATCATTTGGGAGGTGATCAGTCGCAGAGGTTGCATCGTTAATGTGCCTGTCCGCGAGTTATTATGACTGATACCAGGAGGGCATCGACTGATTTTTACGCGGGGGTGTGGACATTAATGATACTCTCTCCTTCGCATGTGGGGCTGAGGGGGTACACTGTTATTAATAATGTTAATTTTACGTAGCAGATTATTAATTAAGGGTAAAGCGTTTGGGAAAGCTCAGAAAGAAAAACACCGTGTTGACGCGATTAAACTTATATTGAACTGTTGAAGAAGTAGAGTGACAGTAATACATGGTATGACACAAAGTTGTGGTACAAAAAACCAAACATAGATGTCACCATGTGGAATGAAAGTAAAATATAACAGTGAACTTTTGGTACAAACTTATAACATACGCCCCCCCCCCCTTGACTCCTGTGAATAACAGAGAGACTGGCTGTGGACTTGATCCATGGCTTGGATCCCTCTGGAGGATTGGTGCACCAGAAGATATGCATAATGATCAGTGATTGGAAGTAACGCGTTAAAAGTAACGGCGTTACAGGTAACGCGTTACTTTTTTAGAAACGTGTAACGGGAACGCGTTACTTTTGTACACAAAGAACTAGTAACGGGAACGCGTTATTTTTTTTTTTTTGGTAACAAGTAACGTATTAGACGTTACTTTGGCGTTACTTTTAATTGTTTCCTTTTATTTAAAAAAAATCAATAAATTTAAATCGATTTATTGGTGTAAACTGTAAACAAAATATTTTTTAACAACCTACAAAATGCAGTACCTAACCTATACATACAAGGGGTTAGGAAAAAAACCCCTGGAAAAAAAACCCCGGAAATAAAACCCCCGGAATAAAAACCCCCGGAATAAAAACCCCCAGGAAAAAAACCCCCGGAAGAAAAACCCCCACAACAAAATTCAAATTTAAAATAAGTACGTATGCAACTACAAATTCTATTTTTTTCAGTCTCATTAACTTATAAGTTACCTGTTGAATTAAATGATATGCAAATAATTCGTTGAAGCACTTTAAAATTATAAAGTCTTTTATGTTTTCTCTTATCGGATGTAATAATATAGTATATGAGATACATACGCCAAAATATATTTATTTAAAACGGGTACATAAATCAAATTTACATTTATGTCCTTATATCTTGGACTTCAATAATGTACTCTTTTACTGAAAATTAAAACTTAAAAATCTAGGGCATTCACTTAAATACGTTATTGAGAGTAAGGGTAACTTATGAGTTGATGAGTAAAAATAATGTGATACATATTTTACTGATTGTTGTACTTATTTCATACAAATACTATTAATACTTAATACGCTCGGTTATTAATAGTACGTATTTGTTTTAAATTTGATTTTTGTTCTGGGGGTTTTTCTTCCGGGGGTTTTTTTTCCTGGGGGTTTTTTTTCCGGGGGTTTTTATTCCGGGGGTTTTATTTCCGGGGTTTTTTTTTCCAGGGTTTTTTTTTCCTAGATTCAATTGAATTATTTATTACTGAAAAATTTGATGCGTTAAAGTAGAAATGTACAACTAGAAACCCAATTACTATTTATATATTTTAGCTATATACAGTGTGTCCCAGATTGAGTAGACTACAATGGGCATCTTCCTTATTGTTAAAAGTAGAAATTTGTTTAAATAGGCAAAGTTATGCAGTTTTGAGTGCTGATTCGGATTGTAAAGTGTAAATAAAATTCACAATTTTAAAATTTTTCCAACGGAATCTGAATCAGCACTCAAAACTGCACAACTTTGCCTATTTAAACAAATCACACACGGTGTATATCAATCAATCAGTTAACACTTATAGGTCAATATTTAGGTTTATTTATAATTTTTGTTATTTTTTATTCTCGAACATAAAATAATAATTTGAGCCCTCTATTTCTTGCATATTCGTATATATTCTTCATTGAGTTCTTTGTCTCTTACGAGACGTAACAAACTTCTCTCCTATGCCTATGCCCAAATATAATGGTCTATTGACTTAAAATCAGGGGATCTAGGTGGCTCTACAATTAGACCCCCCATTGATTGAAACATGTGGAAGAGCCCCATCACGCATATACCACAAATAAATCCTATCTTTCAAGGGCACGCTTTCCAATGGTGGGGGTAGAGTGTTATTCAACAAGTCAAGATGTACAGATCGTCATATGAAAAGTTTCACTTGAGTTCAGTTGCGCAGTGGCATATTTCTATTATCTACAGCGGAGCTCATTTACTTACTAAACGCCGACCACTACAGATAAGGTACACTCTGAGAAAAAGTACGCGTTACTTGTATTAGCAAAAGGGTCCAAACTGTGCGATCCCGTTTGTTTACTAACATGAGTGTACTTCGACGAAGTGGGAAACCGAGAGTAAGTCTCTCCTTTGCTCCGAATGCTGTCTTGCTTCCTGTTCTGCACATCTCAAGTGAAAGTTCTCAATTGACGAGTTGTAGTTCAATCGAACGATTTGGTGAACACACTGGCCTTATGAGACAGCTTTCCCAAAATACCCAGCCAAACATTTACCAGAAATCGATGGTAATGCCTTTTCACTCGACACCAGGCTGAGGATTTTCGTTTATCCAAACATACAGATTAATGATATTGTTATTAGTAAAAGTAGCTACATCGGCATATAAAATATTGGCAGTAACGTTTGGATTTACTGCACATTTCTCAGTATGAATCATAAAATACCGTTCTTCAAACATGATCAGGAACAGTAAGGGCATGTACCTGCTGGATATGGTACGGGATACAATTGTGTACAGTAAACAAATAGTTACAACTTAAATTATTTTTTCTACAAATGAAAAGCCTACTGTTGCAGTTTATTGATTAAAATACAACATCTGTGAAGGAGTTGGTTTGCGGATATATGTCGATTCAGACTTTCTTGTTTGATTTAATAGGTACTATGTATGGGTAAACCGCCTGACCTTTTCTTAAACAGTTTGTATATATATTTCAATATTTTAAAATTTAAACTGGGCATTGGCAGTGCTGCAAGGATCAATGTAAGAAGGGAGCCGAATAAGTTTGGTGTAATTCTGTTCATTTTTACTCAAAATCTTAACGCAATTGGACATCGAAAATGTTATCCGGATTTATCCTGTAATTTATCAAAAAAAAAGTGAGTATATGTTTACTGCAAATAGGAATTGTGAAAAAAGCATTAGCATAATTTTAAAACGGTGTTAAATTTAGCAACTTTAGATTTAAAGTTTCTTCTTCTTTTTACTTCTTTTAGACATTTTTGCCTGTTGTTTCTTCCTTTGTGTTCGATTATCTCCCCATCGTTTGTTAAGTGCCAAATATACATGAATATGAAATCGAACATTGAACTTAAACATTAACGTTAGCGTTCAAAAACGAAAACTGCAATTCACAAGAAGGTTCTGATAGCAACAAGCAGCAAAAAAACCGTTACAATCTATGTAGTGTTAAATATTCATTTCGTTCCAACAGGAAATTTCAAAGTGCGATATTTGTTCGTTATAATTGTTAAACGTAGTATCACTTACACACATTATCACATTAACTATAGTATCAAATCAAGCAACACCTGTTTTTTATTAACAAAAATATATTTCCAACGCCAAAAAATGTTTAAAATAATTAAGGATCCATTTTCCATAAATAAACGCACGTGCGTACGTATTAATTATAGCATTTTAATAGACAATGATTAGCAATTTATTTGCTTCAAGTCTTAAATTCCTGTGATTACATCTGAGAACAACCTGTTCTCTGCCACATGCTTCTCCTCAACCCTAAGATAGAAACACGGGGGACCTACAGTTTAATGTCGAATCCGAACGACAGAAATTCCAGAGAAGGGTTTTTAGCCTTAAGATCCCTCGGTTGTCAATGTACTTGAGAAATTGTGTAGGATGGGTTGCACCACAAGATTTCTAAACGCTACTTAGTAATGCTGGGGTTTCGAACCCAAGCCAGATTCGACAATTTGCTCAGTTGCCGTCGCACTCGCTTGAGGTTAAGTACAATACAGGAAACAGTATAAATGTTTTCGTAAACGCTCGTTATATCCAAGATTTGTTGCAACCGATATAGTCTTGCACGTATTGCAAGCATTATACTTGGTCAGATTACAATAGAAGGGACCTCGGTGAAGCAGTGCGAATGCACACTACCACTCGAGTTCACAGTGAAATGAGGCCGATCTGCCGCGTGTTCGAACGTATTTCACTTAGTTAAGTTTAGGGTGCCTGTTGCATAAATGGTTAATATGTAAGGGACGCCCACCCCCCGGAAGTAATGCCAAAGCGGTTGCGGAAGGGGAGGGGTTGTATGAATGAATAAAAAAAAACTATAGGCAGTTTATGTTGCGTATTTTTATTTGTTTCCTAGGTAAGTTATTCTCTTTTCGAAATAGAATAAATGGATCATCTACAATTTGAAAACCACAATATCGAAGAAGCCAGTGAAACGCCTGCCGTAAATGTTGGCTACTTCTGGAAAAACATCTGTTGTACTATTGCTATAAAAACAACCCACTTACAGGTGTTTGGACAATATTCTTTCCTTGCATTTCTGTTTACGTTAATACTGAGTGGTCGAACTCACAAATGTTTAATTGATATTCGAAAGCAATAGAAATAATAGTCTTTTATTTAATGGGACATTGTAGAGAACTGATTTCGAAGGAATAACTACCACGGAATGTTGAGTTTCTGAAAAAATGATTAATAATCGCAATTTATAGAAAGTGTGGAATCTTGGTTTAAAAGCCTACAAACATTTTAATTCCACCTATACGTAGAAAGAATTGCCTCTTATAATTTTTCCAAACATAATTTTTCGTATCCACAAAGAACTAAGACACAAAGCAGATCGGATTATGGAGACTCGCCCTGTATATTAATGTTATAGTAAAACTAGCAAAGGTGTTAATATACGAAAGAAGAAGGGGCACGAATATCGATATATTTACGAGACGTCACATAAAATCGATACATGTCTATAGATAGTAAAGCAACAATATACAGGTTGTCTCAAAACGTACCGGCAATAATTCAAAGATGAATTCCAGAACTTATTTATAGTTGAAAAGTTCATATAAATATATGTCCTATATGTAACCGTTAATGAGTTATTGTTTATTTTATAATTTATGTGGCTAAAATTTTTATTCAAGGAATTTTATGAAATAAATATCTTCTTTCAATACATTTTTATTATTTTATTTACAAGAAATGTTCAAAATTATCTCCACTGTGTTTGATACACAAACCCGCGCGACGCAGAAGAGATCGCTGCGTTCCTAATAGCGTTGTTGGGTTATTCCTAATAATATCGGCATCCTACTGTGTTCCTTGCTGTAATTCGTCTACCGTGTGCACTTCAGTTGCATAAACAATCTGTTTCATGTGACCCCAAAGATAAAAATTTAATGGAGCCAGGTCCGGCGAACGCGTTGGCCACACTACGGGTCCTCCTACTTCAATCTATCTTCCCGGAAAATGACCATTAAGCCAAGCTCTAACACGAAGACATTGATGTGCTGGCGCCCCATCGTGCAGATACCACATTGCACGTCTAATATTGAATAGCACATCTTCCAGTAATAAGGATAAAGGGTTTTCTAGAAAATATTCGTAATTCGCACCATTCAAACGGTGTGGCAGTTCAAAAGGTCCAATCAGACTATCATTAACAATACCAGCATATTAACACTAAATATATGTTGAAAATGCGAGCTTCTTCTTAAATGAGGATTTTCTGCAGACCATCTCTTCATTTCGTGTGAAAGAAGCTTCATCGGTTCATAAAATATGCGGTAGGTTTTGATTATTTTGTTCCTAATTACAAAATCTTAAACCAGATTCAAAATCATTACCTAGAGCTTGAACTATTTGATGATGATATGGATGTAAGCGAGTACTTCCTATTATTTTCCAAACCTGGTTTCTACGTATTCCAGCACAGAATGCAATTCTTCGCACACTTAAAGACGGATCTTCTTGTAATAAATCAAGAACTTGTTCGTCATCGTTTTTGGGTCTGCGGACAACTCCTTGGCCGACTGCATGTCTTGCATTAAAAGTGCCGTGGTCCCTCAGCTGACCATGTAAATGAAAAAAAACGGCACGCGTAGGCAATTTTCTATTGGGATATCTTCTACGATATTTTTGTTGTGCTTATATATATTTATAGAAGTCGACGTAAGGTATTTCCACCCTTCTACTAAATAATATTTCCGATGTACATGATGCCGTTGATCAAATTGTAATAAAAACAAATCAATATGAAGATTTCTTACTGTTCAATAATAGGGAAAATAATATCATAGCTGTTTCGTGCCCTTCAAATTTAAAATTATTATGCGACTCCAACAAAATATTTTTTGCTGGAACTTTCTCATATTGCAGTAAATTTTTTGGCCAATTATTTACAATTCATATTATAAACCAAGGTTTTTACCTGTCCCTTATATTCTATCTGTTTCCACATAAAACTCACTCGTCGTATTCATGTGCATTCAGATTAATTCGGCATTGCTGCAATCAAGTTGGTCTAAGTTTCAATCCTTCTACGCCGATGTTGGATTTTCAAGTTGTTATTCATACCGCCGCCAAAGAAGTATGGCCCTTCGTTACAATAGAAGGCTGTCGATTTCACTTGGGGCATTCATTGTTTCGGAAAACATGGGTTTAAGCAAGGAGTATTGAAGGCTGAAATTGGTAAATGTTTGGAGGACCTTTTTGGACTGTCCTTGCTTCCAGTAAGTGAAGTATCTGATTGTTTTGTGGAAGATTTCATGGCACTGAAACCTGAAAGTGAAATTTTGGACAAATTCTGTGATTACTTAGTGGGATAATAAATTCCTACCAGATATACAGGCATCGACGTCACCTAATGATAGGACAACAAACACCTGTCAGAGTTTTCACGTCAAGTTCAATTCAAGTTTTTATAACCCCCATCCCCATATATTTCAATTTGTTGACGTTCTTAAAAACTTGCAAATTGATATATACACAAATATAAAGAGCATTTTAAAGTTTGAAGAAATGGCAGACGTGATAATATGAATAACAATAGACTATTAAAATTAATTGTAACAATAATGTAATCACCAGATTTCGTTTTGTTAAATGTGCATCGCACTTTTATAAAAAATAGTTGTATATATGTATAGTAAATGTATGTATTCTTTAATTATACACAATTCATATGTTTACGTATTTGTTTATATTAGGTAAATCATTTATGTATACGAATAAAATTTTTTAACTAATAAATGTCTTTATTTTGCGTAAATTCTTCTTTTATGCATTTAATGGGTTTTAAATTTCTAGTCTTGAAATCTTTTAATATTTTGTGTGCGCTATCACAAAATCAGTAGGTAAAGCTGTTTCGGAGGTTTGCCCAGTTGACCTGTGTGATTATAAGAATCATTTTTGGTAGTTGCCCAGTTGGCCCCTGGGATTTACGCAGAAGTTGACCATTTTGCCCAGTTGGTCTACTCTCTACTCCGAGAAAAGGATGATGAAACGCAGTCTTCTTGTACAACCCCCACACAAAACTATAAATCATGTGGTAAAAACAGCGGGGTACAAAAGAGCAAGTAGATTCAAAATCAAGTGAATTATTAAATAGCGGAGGAAACAGGTTTTGCACGTTTACTGCATTATGATAGTGCTCCAGCTCAACCTTCAATTTTCTGTAGTATACTGTTCGGAAGAGCACGAACTATAGTTGCTACAATTGTTGTATCTGAATTTACTTTGATTATAGTATAACCTATAATTTCCCATTATTTAGGTTTATTTTTATAGCTACAAATTGGCTATAGGTTTCGAACTAGCAACAATTACTACCATTTCAAGCAAGTTCCATCTTCAATCAGTATTACCATAAGAATTTTCCTAACAATAACCAAAAATTAATCACTGCATTCTACTCTCTTACATACTCCACGACAAGAGGGATAACACATAAAAAGCAAATGTCAAAAAAAACTACATTACCTATTCGCACCCCAAAAGGTTTTTTAATTGAAGCGGCTGCTAAAGCGCCTTCAAATTAGGTCAAATAAGGGTTTTCTATTGTCATGGTAGTTGCATATGCAACTTTTCTACATCCCGTTTTTTAAATATAGTAACAACAAATCCAAGTGAAAATTGGTATATTATTTATAATATATGTACACCATTATTGTACGATAGGTAATTCAGTTTGTAGATCACCCAACAGTATGCCTCCAAATAATCTCGGTTATCGTCTGTAAAGTATTAAATAGGCGGGAAATTTGAAACGATAAACATGATAATAGTTACCAACTACAGAAGAACTGCTTTTAATGAGTTTTCTTAAAAAATCATGACTATCTTTTAGTTAATGACATATTTCCACGTTCTAGTAGGGTGATTGCGGTATTTAACTTGCTCAATTTAACCATTAAGTTTACCTATGTAACAACAGCGGATTCTTCACTATCTACCATTTGATTGTTGCTACCGTAAATTAAGAGGAAAAGTAAAAATGCATTTTCTTTCATGGTTTGATTTACAGTTTTCAATCTATTAAAATGGCTTCAGACAGTTTAATTAATTTTTTAATAAATACTACCATAGTGTAGTGAAAATAGAAATTTATTTGGTAGCACTTTAAAATTAAGAACTCTAACAATTCTATTATCACAACATTCTGAACAATTTCATAATTATATTCCTGATAATACGAGTAACATAATATTCGTTCTATTTTATTAACGCCAGTACCCTAACATAGTGAAAACTTATCTTCGTGCATGATATATTGTTTATGCAGACATGTGGCAACCCCTTCAGATACTATTTAACAGTAGCTGCAATCGTTAAACGGCCCTTCTATCAACTATAGAAGGGTGAACTAAAGAAAAGAAAAAAATGCATACTCAGGTTCTCAATATTAATCACATAATCAGCATATTCAGGAATCAACTGCATATAATAATGTTACAACAATTGGATAAAAAGCGATTCCCTAGAGTTTTTTTTTGTTGTAACACTTCCCTTAACTAAAAACGTATACGGTTGAGCTTGAAAGAGCAAATCGGAATCTCCCCTATTCATTATTATTAAAACTCATAGAAGCAGAGCAAGCCGAATGCTTCAAACGCACGGTATCATTCGTCTGTGGCCGAGTAACATAAATCGAGGATGGTGGCCAGATTTTAGTTTAAAATTGGTAGGTTTCAAAACGCGCTGCGAAAAATTACCTGCTTATACCCACCGCTAAGAATGACAGACACTTTTTAGAACCAACACAAGCCAGTGTCCATTCTAGAAAAAATCTTAGAAAAAATGCCGAAATCTTAGTAGTTGATTTATTTCCAAGTCTTCAAAACAGCCAAATAAGCCCCTTCGCCAACGTCGACGACGCGGCGTCGAAGAAAACAAAGGAGGTAGCGGTATTAGGTTTTTTTTCCTAACTTGTTCTTCCTTTTGCCCCACCTTCACCGCCCAACATCTCTTGAGCGAGAGAAACTAAATAAAAGCATGTAACAGTTCTTTAACAAGTTTTTATGCTCGGTACCTGCACAATACCTTACTCGTGGCGCTCGCCACGCTTGATATGAGCTACTGCACTTTCCCACAACTTATACAGGGCCGTGTTTAAGACGTTTACAATACACTGAAACTAGTTAGAAGGGCTTTCATAGAATTACTGAAGAAATGTGTCCAAGCCGGCTTGTACAGTGGTGTTAAAAAGTCTTGCATCATCCTACCCCTTAATGGTTTCTGAATTTTTAACGCAAATTTTATCATAATATCTCTAGCTGGCAACTATCCAGTTGTAATTATGAAATCACCATAGTCATTGCTACTTAATTATGTTTTTACAATTCCGCAGAAGAAATATCCTAAAAGCTTCCTTAGCGCTCATTCATTCATGGTTCATAATAAAATTATTATTTATAAAAAACTTCCAATGGTGATATGAGGTTATAAACAGTGAAATAACTTTTAAGATGTTCAATAACTTGTTAAATTGCGTCAAAAGCTGCAAAATGAAATTCTAGAAGCAACAAGCAAAATTGTTAGATCGAAAATGGTTTGACATTACTTTGCGCCATAATGAAACTCTTTCTGTGCGCGAAATTGTAATCCATTTTCAGTTATGAGATTATTGAAAGAATGTGAAATTTGTAAAAATTTACGACCAACCGCATAGTGGGCGACCACGAAAATCTTTGTGCGTGTTGATAACAAAAACAGTCAAACAAATAGATGTCTTAATTCCATCCAATTAACCCAACTATGGCAAAATTCGTAAACAAAGAAGCTGATCGAAACATGCCGAAATGAGATGAAAGATCGACTACACAGGTCTAGTACACTCGGCCATAAAAACTTTCTATCACTGCAGTGTATGTTGTTAAAATGCATTGGTTAAACTCACAGGCTACTACAATTTCCCAGATTGTATCGATATCACAGCGCGCAGTTTCAGGTTAGTTCTGTTTATATTTAAGAAACTTTGCCTGTGCGCAAATCGCAACCAGGGTTTCAGCTATATCGGTCAAGCTGTACTGCTGTAAACGTCTGCACCTCCGCGGTGAGAGGAAAACTGCTTAGTTTTAGACTTGGAGCATGTAAAGTACAAAAGAATTTACTGCTTTCCGACAACCAAAAACATTGCTGTTTGCTGACCAAGAAAACCCCGAATTGGATCGAAGAGATAGCAGGAGATATTAGTTCGTGATGAATTAACTTTTAACATCGATAAGTGTGCTGGTAATACATAGAGAAAGTTTTCTGGGGAATTCGGTGGGGCGGTGGTTCTACTATACAAAACATTAAGAAAACCCTTATCATCATAATTGTTTTTAACAGAAAAAGGCCGTTATACTTTTCACTTAAATCCATATCAAATTAATATAGGTACGTTAAAAATATTGCTTTTTACAATGGTTTGTCTGCGGACGTTATAGATCATTTACTAAGGAAAAGTAAATTCCACGATAACAGTAGTTCCCAGTTTGAAGAAAATACTGGAAATTTTATGTAGCTTTAACAGAGGAACTAAATTTCTGTGAAAACATTCACATTTTCAAAAATATGAACGAAGTTTTAAATTCTTAACACTTAAATCAGATTAAATTAATTTGTTGAAGCCCGTTTTTAACTGGGATTCAGTACTTAACCTTTGTTTTTTGGTATATTAACATTAGACTTATATTGTTGACTTTGTGAGGAACTTGTCTTCACATTAGTTCCTAATCAAGGTGCCAACGTAGCTGCCATAATACATTGTTAGTCGTGGTAAAGTTTGTAGTGGTTACGGGTTTTCTTAAGATTTTTTTTTCAAAAATTTATTTTGAAATTTTTGCTTGCAATAGTTAGACATCAAACCGTTATTATAGTATGGATTGGATTTCTGTTTAACAAGCTGGAGAGATGATAAAAGCCACAAAATACATCCAAGTTCTTCAGGTTCCACCTAGTGCGAAAGATCTGCTTGACGAAGAAAAGTTTATTTTTCACAACAATGCTCCTTATTCATCGAGTGCTTTATCTCTTACGAGACGTAGCGATCTGCTCTCGTGTGCTTGTAACAGTGCTCCTTACGAGAGTAAAACTGGTTAAATAGTGGGTGATAGTCGAGAGGATGGAGAGCGTACCTAATCCCAAAGACCTAGACGCAATAAATACCTGTTGCAATGTATAAGAAACATCATATCGTAAAGAAAAACTACAAAAAAATTAATCTAATTTCTGATATTTACTTGAATTCAAATAGGGAGCTAGAAAAACTAGTAAATTCAATGCCCGAAATGTGCGAATTGGTCATCACGAACAATGGCAAATACTAAATTAGTTTAAATTTAAATATTATGTTGTATAATATTGAACGCGAGGGCGGCGATAGCTCAGTGGTAGAGCAGCGAATCTTTGGATGCAACAGTCCAAACGCTTCCCGGTTCGAATCTCTCCAGGGTCGGAAATTTTTCTAATTCCCTGGGTGATCGGTACTGGGTCCCGGTCTCCATTTGTCATTGGGGATCAAATTAATGGCCAAGATCATAAACAGAAACATTCACACACAACAGGCAAGCCAAGCACAGTTTCGCACCAACAGAGTCGGGCCCTGTTGTGTATACCATCAACTAACTTAGCCTTGCCTCACACCGCCTCGACACTGTGCAAAGCGGTACAAACGAGGATCATGATAATAATGATGATGATCATGTTGAACGTTTTTGGCATTGAAATAATTTGTAATCTTGTTTTTAATCAATTACTTTAAAATTTTCTTACTACATTTGTCCAAGAACTAAAATTTCTGCTGTTTTGTTATTATTTTGTGGAATGAAAAGTATCTGAAAGATGTCTATTTAAGTGAAGCGAGACCTTTTAACCCCACTGTAATTGTAGGTATATGGGAATAATTCTGGCAAAATAGTACACGTCTCTTTCTAGTTGAATCTTTCTTAATCACCAATAGATCTTCAAATTTTGACCTAAATTAGAGCCAGACCAATAAGCTCTCAAGAAACCATAGATTTATTCAAATATCAAAATGATGGACATGTATAACGCTCTAATTTCTTTACGTAAAATTCGTATAAAGACCCAATTTTTCCTTTTTGAATTATAAGTAGGCAGCAGAATTTCTATATTTTGAACTTCTGTATGGCGAATTTCTCTATTTAACGAATTGTTTTCAAGGATCCTGACATGGGAGCACTTTTAACGTTAACAAATTGTATATTTCAGTGACAGGTATATGTGTCTTTCCCGGAATTTGAAACTTATTTTGCTACTGTCATCGGGAATTATCCAACTCTTTACACGTAGATTTATATTTAACCTGTACATGCAGTTTCACAAATTTAGTTTGTTGTTGTATTTGCATTCTTGCATAGTGTACTCGTATTACGAAATTCATAAAATATCAAAACAAAGCAGAAACTGTTTAGATGTATGTAAAAAGTTGAAGTTCGTAGATGATATTGACGAAGGTGAGAAAAGAAGGGGGCTTTGGTAACCGGTCTAGGTGCTTTTAGACCAGTTGTAAGCAGGTAAACGAGCGTTTTCGCATCTTTCTATCACTAAGGGAAATTCCTCTCCTGTTTTGGTAACTTGTGAACAGGCGAACTAGTTGGGGCGTATTAAAAATTCATATATAAGTAATGAACGGGGCGGGGATGGCTCAGTGGTAGGAGGGCCAAGCTTTGGATGCAATAGTCCAAACGCTTCCCGGTTCGTATCTCTGCAGGGTTAGAAATTTCTGTAATTCCCTGGGTGATCGGTACTGGGTCCCGGTTTCCATTTGCCATTGGGGATCAAATTAATGGCACTCCTCGTATTATGGTCGCATTAGAGGAGTAACAAGGCCATAAACAAAAACATTCACAAACAACAGGCAAGCCAAGCACGGTTTCGCAACACCGTAAACCGCAGAGTCGGACCCTGTTGTGCATTGCACAAATTAACTAAGCTTTGCCTCACACCGCCTCGACACTGCGCAAGCGGTACAAACGAGGCTCATGATAATGATGCTGATGAGCAAGTAAGTAATGTAACAGAAAGGGAGAGACAGTATTTTTGTCTCTCAAAGCATTGTAGCAACAGCCAGAAGTGACAAAGGAAGAAGAACTTACTTATTTAAAACATTTAAGTTAACATAATTGCTATTATCTAGAAACATATGAATGTTTTAATAACTAAAATTCTGTAATATTGTAAGAACCGCATGCATATTGTCAATTTTAAAAATATCTAACCGATTTCTGTTGATTTAGTACAAAAGTACAAGCAACAAACGGTATTTTCACCTCATGAATTTTACGAAAAGATATTACGGCGCAAATTTTGAAGCACAAGACAGTTTTTTATATACATACACATACACCACAGTTTTAAGATTTCCTTAATGTAAATTTTCATTATCGTGCATGGTATCCCTTTGATTCAATTAGAAGTTAAGTCTTAATTTATAAAGAACAAATAAGTAGGCTAATTAAAACAGATTAAACAGAAGTTCCATTTCATTCCTCTACCCGGTACAGTACACATACACTCACAGACAAAAATATTGCATATATTTGTTTAGGTCTCTATTTTTTTTTTCTGTGATACCTTTGTGATTTCTATTGCTAAATATCTTATATGGGAGGACTTTACGAAGTATATTGCAATTCAACAGATAAAATAATGTTTAGAAATAGCCTTTATAACTTAATAAGTGATAATTATACCAATCACACATGTAGCATGATGTGCCTTGGCGATAAACAAATGATTGGACGTTATGCGAATATCAGTTACAGATATGTAATTTTTGATTCTTAGTGTCTGTTAGTAAAATGCCCCATTTAAGCGAGTTAGTGTCTGTTAAAATTGTTACTTTAGCGAATGAGGGGTGTTGCCAAGAAGATGTTGCGCGGAGATTGCATATTCATCAATCGACTGTTTCTCGTATAGTAAAACAATACAATGAGACAGGAGAATACAAACGACGGGCTGGACAAGGACATAAAAGGTGTACAACTCCAAGAGATGACCAATATTTGCGCCTTCAAAGTTTGTGAAAACGCACATTTACAGCTCCACATTTGAAAAATGAGCTACTGATTACAAGACAAGTCAATGTAAGTGTCAAAACAGTAATTAAGAAGACTTGGGAGGTCGGTTTATATACAAATCATCCTGCCAGAGTTCCTCGGCTTCTACCACGTCACAAAACCAGACGATTAAAATTTGCAAGAGCTCATATTAATTGGAATGAACATGGGGCAAACTTCTTTTTACAGACGAAACAAGAATACAAATATGAAAACATGATGGACGTGGTAGAGTTTACAGAAGGTCTGGGGAACGTTTTGCAGAATGTAATCTTGC
>JABXWE010019569.1:0-16260 GCA_014611495.1 Limonius californicus | reverse complement strand
TCTACGTTCAATAAACTCTAAAAATTCATCGATTGTAGGAGGGGCATCTGTGTCTTTAGTTTCTTCCCATTCCCGTTTTGTATCTAAATCTAAATTTGCAACTAAATGATGAATAATAATTACTTCGCCCAATTTGTCTTCAGGCACAAGAAGTTTAAGAAATTTCATGTGCTGCATTGTATTATCTATGATTTTTCGACGCTTAACGGCACATTCCTTCACAGTGTTGTCAATAGACAGAAGGGCATTAATGTGATTTCTAATTAAACCACGTTTATCGTTATAGCGTTTGCAAATAATACTCCACGCAGACTTATAATTTTCGCCTGAAAAGATTTGCGTTTTTAAAAGATCTGCTGCCTTGCCTACCAAGCTGCCCTTTAGGCAATGGAATTTTTGAATGTCAGGTAACTTATCATTTTAATTAATCAAACTTTCAAAAGTATCACGGAATTCTATCCAAGATTGCGGCAAGCCATTGAATTTTGGAATTTCTATTTTAGGAAGATGATAAAATGAATTTTTATCCACATCACTAGATTGGGATTGATTTGCATCAAAGGATTGTTTTATTAAATTATCCTCCCCCATTAGCACTTGAGCTTCCGCATCAACAGAATAATACCTCGTATCAAATGATTCCCGTTCGTTGAATTCGACATCAATTTCGTTGGACAAACGTTCAATTTGCATTTGTATAGCATCAAACACATCTATAAATGTTCAAAAGCTTGATGCCGTTTTTTTAGTTCGACCTTTTGTTTATTGGTAAGCCTTCTAACATCTTTTGGCAAAGTTTCAATGAATTTTTCAAATAAAGTTAATTTTCTTTTAATGGTTGCACGTTCAGTTTTTAAGGACTCAAGTGAAGCCATTTTGCATTTAAAACACCGCTAAAACAATCGAGGGGTTTCAAATAGAACCGTCGCAGGCAAGCAGGACGCCAAATAACGTCACTACACAAAAAAATGGTAATTGGACGAAAAACCACCGCAAGAAAGTAAACCGTCACTACGTCACAAACAAATAACGTCACGTGAACTAGCAAAATTATTGATAAAATTTTAAGAACCACCAATAATAAATCAAAGTAAAATTACGATATTTAAATAACAAAACAACTTAGACATCTGTGTTAAACAAGGAACGAAAGCATGCGCGAGTTAAAAAATCAAAATGTGGTGGTTTCACATCAATTTTGAAATCCACATTTTCTTTAAACATTAAGGCAAAGCGCATAATAATATAAATTGGCAATATTTTGGCAAGAAATAGGTAATGATATAATAGGTTACGTATTTTTGGTTAAGTATAATAGCAGGCAACGCAAAATCAAATAGCAAATTCATTAATTTATCTGTAGCAAAGAATCAAAAAATACTAACTTCAATGAAATCTGGCATTAATGGGAAATAGGAATCACAAAGGAAACTCACATTTATCGGTAGACAGACGGCGATGTCGGTGAATTTCTGGCAATGACCCTCACGGTCGCACATGTTTTTGAAGAAAAGCAGTAATGTTCTTCAATCTTCTAATTATGCTGCTACTGCATCGTTAATATCCGGCTCGAAGGACCATGTTTAACTTTTTGAATTTGATGGATTCAAGTATAATGCAAAAATAAAACACTTTAATTTTAAATGGTTTATTGCATGTACGAAGTTGCACCTTGCATGGATATAATACGAATGCCAATAAAACATATGTACAACTTGCCATGTGCAGCAAAGAGGGCCATCCCACAAGTGCACAAAATAAACAAATAGATGGCACCACCAATAATATTCGGCACAAACAAAGTAAACATATCCTAAAACATAATAAATTGAACACTTATTGAAAACAGTTTGCAGTGATTTGCCTTTTCTTGAAAGTGCTGCGAATTGTGAAAAATAGAAGTGGTTTGATTTTCATGAAATAAAGCATTTATGACTTGCTATTTACTTTATTTTTAAAAACCACAGAGTTGTAAAGTAAAATTTCAAAAGTGACAGACGTAATTTTACGTCAAAATTTTGAATTTAAGTTTAAGCGTAGTGACTTAAAGCGATATTTATTCTTAAAATCCTAAATTTACTGATTTGATTTTGTGATAAAATTTTTATTTCGCCTGAATATGTTCGGTTTAAATGCAAAATTTAATAGTGAAGGATAGCATTTATACAATGATTGCATTTTTGAGGTTTAAATTGCTAGGTTTTAAATTATATCTTTTTATTTTGCTTAAAGAAGTAAAATAATTAAGTAAAATAATTGACATAATTTCAAAAAAAGTAAAAATTCCCAATTGAAGGTGTATGTAGTGAAACTTGTTATTATAATTTCGTCCAGATTGTAGAGTTTACAAGTGAAATTTCAGAATGAAAGATATAATTTTCAAACAAAAAGCGTATTTACAACTTGCATTTATAAATTTCTTTCTAAAATTCCAATGAAAAGGTAGAATTACAAAATGTATTACGTAATTTCTAAGTGAAAATTTGAAATTTGAAAGTTAAGATGGCGATATAAATATTTCTTCGTGTTGAAGCTTGGACGTATCAAATTCACAAATTTAAAGGTGTAATTTCAAGATGAATTACTTAATTTCAAAAATAACAATATTTCAATGTAAATGTGTAATTATTTAATTAGCCGGGTGAATTTTCAAGATGAAACGTATATTTTTCAAACAATACTGAAATTTTCTGGATACTTTATTTCAACATTTAATAGATTGTAATCAGAATTATTAGTTTAAAATGTAAATTTAATTTATTTCTTCAGCATCGCATTTTCCTCAAAAGTCTCAGCTGATATCAAGGTTAAACTTGTAATTGCCAGATTTAATCAACATATCTAGTTTCAATAACTAAATGGCGTATTTTCTTGTTATTAAATTGAAAATTTCGGAGTTATATTTGCGATTTACAAATTATATCTCTCCTTGGATTCGTGATAGTTACCTGACATATTAGTAATGTAAGGTGTTAAAACCCATCAGAATGTAACATGTATCTACAGATGATTATAGAACTAATTTTTTCTATTTCGGTTTTATAAAGCCGTTCTAAGCGCACTGTTTTAGCTTAAAAACAGTACGTTAAGGAGGCCTATAATCGTACTGTTTTTAGTTTGTTTTTTTACGATGTTGGTAGCTCGATTTGAATTTGAAAGTTTGAAATGTCAGTTTCAGCCACCTGTCAGTGTTGCCATAAGTGTTTATAAAAACTCCCTAGTAATCGATTTGACGTAAAATTTTCTACATAAATTTATTTAAAATACTCTTAAACTTTCTCAATAGAAAAAATAGTATAAAGAACACGTGATTTTGATTTAAATTCTACAAAATGTATTTAGGACACAGTAAGCAATATTTACGGCGAACCCGACACTTTACTCGTGCTGTTTACTGTAAGTGAAATTTGGGAAGAATCTAAATTGAGTTTTGTGGCAGCGCATAAGCTGTTTTCTACAAAGAACAAACAGAACAAAGGATTTCTGTAATGATGTAAATTGTCTACATTCCAATAAATCACACAAATCGTACAAAAATTCTCTTCTTACTGGTATCGCATTTCAAATATCTGATTCGCTTAAAGTGATATTATTCCAACACCCTTCGGGGAACTAGTTAAAGGATTATTTCTACACACATGATCCAAACAATACAGCTAATTTATCGTTGAACAAAATTTCGGATTAGACTGATTTTTGGAAATATAACCGATAAATGATGACATTTCGTTTCCAGAACACTCGGTTTATACGAACTAGGTGATCATAAATACAAAATGTATGTTGAATAGACTAATGCGCCTCCGCTGAATAATAAAATGGAAAAAAATTGTAACCTAAACACCTTAACCTTAACATGGCGTGAACAATTCACAAGTTAATATATCATCCACCTTTGCAACCCAACAATGAAATTTCTTAAAAATAAAATCTTCAAAGCATTTGTTATGAACAAAAACAGCGTTTGTGACCCAATTAGAGAACCAGTTCGAAATTTTACAGTACAATGTCGCACCCTTGTAATGAATTTCGTATTTAGATACAAAAAAAAAAAAAAAAAAAAAAAAAAAAAGGCCGAACTACCCGTCCAAAACGGATAGCCGGCCTTGCTTTATTCATGTAATTGTGTACATTTTTAGAGGTACCTGTTAGACCCTCTTTTCTATTTCTAGTTAACATTTGATAGCTTATTCTAATTTTTAGCTCCTTTTGATTCTTTCGTAATCTTATTCTAGTAGTACAAAGAACTTAACTCTAACTCAAACTATTTCTACTTACTTTACGGGAGTAATACATTATGGATAAAGTATAATGCATAGTGTTTAGTTCGACTAAGATTATTGCGTCTAGAACTATAATGCAAGATATATGTACAAGGATAAGGATAAGGATATTAATATAAAATTGGTCATGTCCGGGTTTTCTTTCTTCTCCTTCTTCTGGTTATTCGGTCGTCTTTCGGTCTTCTGGCCTTCTTGGTGTTGTTAAGGTCTTCCGTCTTCGTCTATGAAGTCCTCTACTGCCTCCCTTATTACTTCCTCTTGAAGCACTAGCTTTGCCAGTTCATCTACGTCTGGTGGCCATTCTTGTAGTAGGTTTGTCAAGTGCTGCCGTTGATCGTTGTAGTTTTGGCAGTCTAGTAGTCGGTGAATTGGGTCATCTACTTCTTGTGGACAGGTTGAGCAATTCGGGCTTTCAATCTTTCCCACTCTGTATTTATGAGCGTTTGTTTCGCCGTGCCCAGTTAGTATGCACACTGTTCTCGCGGTGAGGCTGGCCGTGTTTTCGATTTGGACCGTTCTTACGTCTGGGAAGAATCGACGGGTAACTTCTCCTTTTTCGCCATTCTCCCACTCTTCTTGCCAAGTGTTTAGTGTTTCTTCCCTGATTGCCTGCTTCATTTCTTTTTTGGAGGTATAGTTTCTTCGGTCGATCTGTGTGCCGTGGAGGTCTGCTATTTCCACTATTTTAAGCGTTCTTTTGGTTCTTTCTTCCTCTGCTATTAGATGTAATGGTGGTTCTGCCGCTAGAACTCCTGCGGCTTCTGCCGACACTGATCGGTACGCTTGAGCTATAATTCTGGTTGCCGCTCCATAAACTGACCTGAGGTTTCTTTTATTTCTCGCCATATTCAGTCTATGTCCCCAAATTAGGATTCCATAGGTTATTATTGGTATAATTGCCCTGTTGTAGATGGTTCTAACTGAATTTCGTATATTTCCCCATTTCTTCTGGGTATACTTTCTGAGGGTGATTAGCGTAGTGATTGCTCTTTTGGTTGTAAGTTTTATATGATGGTCAAATCTTAGGTCTTGATCGATGTAAATTCCGAGGTATTTCGTTACTCGTACTCTGGTTATATTTTTATTATTTATTTTTACCGTTGGGGCTCTCTGGAGTTTCCCTTTCATGGTCATGTATACTGTTTTTGTGTCAGATATCTTTAGCTTTTGGCTTTTGGCCCATTCTTCAACTTTGGTCATTGCATTTCTGGTTTTTCTTTCTAGTTCGAGCCGGTTGTTTGCTGTTATGATGACTGCTAGGTCATCTGCATACGCTAGAATTAGCTCTTCATTTTGTTGCTCTAAAAGTGGGTCTACGGCCCAGTTCCAGAGCATTGGTCCTAGGACTGACCCTTGCGGGCAGCCCTTGTTTGGAATTAATTCTTCTTTTCTTGTGGCTGTCGCCAGTGTTATTTTTCTGTTGTCTAGGTAGCTTTTTATTATTCCCACTAGCTTGTGTGGCAGTTGTAGTTCTTCTGTTCTGCAGATGGTGGTAGGCCACCATAGGTTGTCGAATGCTCCACTGATGTCTATAAAGACGCCTAATACGTGTTTTTCATTTGATTGCTCTACTTTGCTTAGGAGTTTGGTGATGGCCTGTTCTGTACACCGTTCTTTTCTAAAACCAAATTGGTTTTCATGGTGGAGTTGTTCTTCTGGTATAGATTCTATAACTTTCTTTTTAATTATTCTTTCAAATAATTTGGCCAGTTCTGGTAGCAGCGTTATCGGGCGCCATGATTTGGGGTCTGCTGGATCTTTGTCGGGGGATTTTAGTATTGTTACTAGTTTGCCTGTCTTCCAGTCTTTTGGGAAGTGGCCAAATGTGAGACAGTCGTTATATATTCTAGCTAAGTAGTCTGCTATTTCTGGCATTATGATTTTTATTATTTTCCCGTGGATCTGGTCCCACCCTGGCGCTTTCTTGTCTTTGATTTCCGACGCCGCTTCTAGTACGTCGTCTTCATTTATTTCTGTGTTGATATCGAGGTTTCCTGTTGCCTGTAAGGCTCTATGTCTAATTTCTTGGTGCGTTACCTCATCATTTGCTTCGTCGTCTTTTGGGAACATGCTTGTTAGGGTCTTTTCTAATGTTTCATTTAGTGTTTCAGTGTGGCCTGCTTCTGTTTGCATTGTGCTTTGCACTGCCTTCAGTTTGATTTTCTTAGCTGCCATCTTATATGTGGTTCCCCATGGATTTCGTGCCAGATCTTCTTGCACGAAGTTTTGCCAGTCTTTGTTTCTTGTTTTTAGTATGAGATTTCTGTATTGCTCTTTTGTTATTCGGAATTGATCTTGATAGTGCCTTCTATCTTCTTCAGACCTCGACTTCTGCATTTTTCTGCGTGCCTTGAGTGTCTGCACTCTTTTCCTGTCTATTTCGCTTGTCCACCATGCTGGTTTGTTTGGGAATTTTGGCCTTTTTTGTAGTGTGGTTTCGCATATTTGTTGTATGCCTTCTGTTAGTTTGCCCAATCTTTCGTCTACATGTTCGTTCGTGGGCACCCAAAGGATTCTTTCCAGGTTTCCCATCAGGGTTCTTGTTTTCCTGCCCATCGCTTCCGTGTCTACGTTGGTAAGGTTATATCTTGTTTCCCTGTCAGCTGTTATTTGGTTTTGTGCTTTAATCTTAAATGTGATCAAGTTATGATCGCTCACGGTTTCTCTTTCGTGTACCATCCAACTTTGGCACTCGTTCAGTATTTCTGGGCTTACTATTGTTAGATCAATGTTACTTTGGCCGTTTATTGTGTGGAAGGTAGGAGGTTGGTCTGCCTCATTTAGTGTGCTTAGATTGTTTGTTGTGATATACTCTCTTAGGAGTTCACCTCTTTCATCTGTTTCGTCTTCGTGCCAGCTCGGGTCTTTGGCATTAAAGTCTCCGCCTATTATTGTCTTTCTGGCATGCCTTGTTGCCTCTTCTAGTTGGTCTAGTTGTGGTCTTATGTCTGCTCGTGGGGGGCAGTATATGCTGGCGAGGCGATATTCGTCTGTTCGCGTGGTGATTGTTGCCGTGACTATGTGTCTATTTGTGTAGTTTACATGTTCCAGGACGTCTAGTTCTGGGTTCGGGATTAGGATTGCTGCGTATAGTCTTTCTGGCGTTTTTGCCGTTATGCTTTTAATGTTCCCGAGTCCTGGGATTTGGTGGTTTGATGTTGCTGTATTGTGATACGTGTATGGTTCTTGAACCAATACTAGGTCTAAGTCGTGTTTTCGGATGATTTTGTTAATTTCGAGGGTTGCCGCTCTGCAGTTTTGTAGGTTTAGTTGCCCGATTTTAATTTCTTTTCTTGTATTATTCATAGTTGGTATTGCTAATTAGAGAAGCTAGTCGCTTCTTATATTGATTGCAGCATGCGGCTGATGTCGGATGGTTGGCTTCCTCGTCTGTTGTTTTGGCTCTTGCGCAGTTTGCGCATTTATAATCATCTTCCTCTTTTAGTGGACACTTTTTGGTTTCGTGCTTTTCTGCACAGTTTCCGCACGTATCTTCTTCCTCTTTGCATTCTTTCGATAGGTGCCCAAATCTTTGGCATTTGAAGCACCTCTTAACGTTAATGTAGTCCTTTACATTTAATCTTTGCGAGTCTATATATATTTTTTCTGATTGAAGTAGTATGTTTCTAACTTTTGGTGTGGTCTCTATAACCCAGTGTACCGTAGGTTGACCTCTTTTTCCAAATTTGAACACAGGTTTTATGTCGTCTTCTGTTATGTCTTCGTCGGTCGTATTCTGCTTGATGAGTGCCTCGACAATGTCAGGCTCCTCTAGGCTGGTCGGTACCCCATATATGGCAATTCTAGGTGCTAGTTTCTTTTGCTCAGTGGCTTTAAAGCCTGCCTTCTTGAGTTTCTTGTTTTCTAGTATTTTACTGATGTTGTCACAGGGTGACTCGATAATTATTGCTTTATTTCTGATTTTGAAAATTTTGTCAATTTTAAGGGCGCTGTTTCTTGGGTCAATTATTTCTAGCGCTTCTTTTTTGGTATCGTCGCTGGTTTTTACCTTCTTATTATTCTCCGTGGGCTCTATTATTATTTTCACCGTCTTCTTGATTTCTGCCTTTGGCACTCCGGGTGCTCTTATCTTGTTTGCAATTGTCGCGTACGTGGGCTTTGCCACCGCCGTCTCTACTTGGCTTGCTATTTTTGTAACTTCCCCTAGTAGTTGCCCACAGAGGTTGTGCCTGCCTTCCCACTTATTTGCTACGCCGAACATTTCGATTGCGTTTTCTTGCACTGCCTCCACTAGGCCCTTTATTTTGCTTTTATTCTCTGCATTATCCTTGCAGTTCTTGCTATCTACGTGTTGCTCTATTTGCTTTACGCAATCTAGGATGGCGGTAAACGCCTTCTTAAATTCTGCCATTTCAGCCGCCACTTCCTCTCTACTTTGCTGGCTGTTTTCATTCATCATCTGTGCATCTGGGATGTTCGCCATCCTAATTTTATTATTTTATGTCGTATTTAGCCGTTTTATTTGCACGTTCGTGCAGAACGCCCTGAGAATCCTCCGTAGCAGGGGCCGCGCTGGTACGGAGCCGACCGTCCATACTTTCACCAGCCCAGCTCCCAGAGAGTCCTCTCCCATCATCCCAAGCTTCGGCGGCTAACCCTACTATCCTCCCCCCACATGGAGAAAGAGGCACGCTTCAAGGACGATGTTTGATTTCCCCCGGGATCTCTGACCAGATCCAGGTCACGGCCGGGCAGTCTATCTTCCAGACACTTAGACTGCTCTCGTGCCAGGAGAGGGCTTTGCTTGTTAGACGCGAAGCCCTACAACAAAACGCGTCGGACAAGTGACAGGTGTCCACTGTCTGATAGGCGAAACCTTTATGGGCAGCCGCCTAGAACTGCTTGCCACCTTCCTCCTTTACCAGGGCTTAGGACCTGCTAGGCGGTTGTGACTAACAACCTCCTAGGCGGAGTTCGTATTTAGATACAGTTCAAACTGGTTAATTGCAGAAAAAAGGTTATTAATAAGTTATTATAATTTACTTCGTCTAGCCTTTGCCTAAAACCACTTTCTGCGGCAAACCTCTAACCACTTTTTTTAGACGATGTTAAAAAACCCTACTACGCGAATAACACATAACTATTAAATACTGAATAGTATTTGCGAAATTTAAAACTATATGTAACTGTATTTACATGCTAGGGCTTTATGCAACCACAATAATTAATAATTAATTAATAATTAATCATATACCTCAGATGTGCTCTTACATTTTAAAAATACTCTTCCTTAAGCTTCAATAATACATTCAAGTACCACTTTTAATATAGATAATAGATAAAACTCATTCGATTTAAATTTAGATACACTATAGAACCATATAACGCTAGTAGTTGTGACGATTATAGAACTATAAGCATAAAGAACCATCAAACTCATTGAAGAATCTACGGTCAATGCTAAGGACAAATGTCGAAGGTCCAATTCGGCTTCATAAATTATGACGACCAAACGATCGACTTCGTCAGTCCGCAATAAACCTAGATGGAACGGACTCTTCGGCTAGCACAAGGAAGAGAGAGAGTTTGCGGAAAACGATTACAGGAAGAAAATTTTGATCGTTACAGTGTACGGAGTAAGTCAGAATAAGTGCCTGCCGCTTTTTTCAATCACAGCTAAACGAATATCTTCCTAAAAGGGCCAAGGAACTATAGATTAAAGGGTATCGAAATTACCTTATTGCGCTTCCTGCTTACCTCAGTATTTTGCACAAAATACATACATAAAAACGTAAAAATGCACAGATATATGTGGGCGCCACCCTCTCAAATCACAAGTACACAAAGATCTTCGTGGAAAGGAAACAAAAAGGAAAATACACAAAAATAGAGACTTAAATCTTTAAATAATGATGTAAAACATATTAAATAAAATTGTTATACAGTTACATGCCAAAATTTTCAAAGAGGGAGTAAAATTAGTCTAGCTATAACTCATGTATGAATAAAGACGTTCGAACTTATTGCTCGAGCCGCCACTGACTACGACATTTACTGTAAAATCGAATTTCTTGGTCATAATTCGGAAAATACAGTTGGGGAAACTTAAAAATGTTGATATTCAGTTGATTGGCATTCCAATTTAGAAGGAAGAGAAAAAGAGACAGCACCTAAAATGACGTCACTGAAGTAGTGGAAAGAGAATTTTAATCAAACACAGAAGAGGTAAGGAAAGCGATTAACTGAGTATGTACAAATAAAATCCAATATGCACATAATATGGCAACATTTGCAGACAATATGGAAAGTTTACATCAAATAATAGAGTAGCAAATGTTAACGTCAAATATGATCTTAAGTAATAAACTTACTAGTGGAAAAAAGCAGAACACAACAAGTGCAGCACAACACTTGTCTAGAAAATACAAATAACGAAAAATGGGGACATCCATTAGAAATCAAATGTCGGATTAGAAACTGTAGAGAAGTTTTGATCATTACTACAAAATCATCAGCTCAATATCGAAACGAAGATTAATTTGGTACAATGCTATGCATACTGTGTGCTTCTATACGAAATTCAATTTCGATCGATGACTGAGCGCTGTCTTTGAGATGAGTGTGGGTGTGTCGCCAAATCAGAATGCGGGACAGCGGATGCTGGTAAAACATAAGAGCTAACATAGGTCACGCAGATATCTCCAAAATGGCGGAAAAAAACTCCCCTTCTGCTTGCAAGGTGATAGAAGGTGTGGCCGTATCTCAGTTGGTAGAGAGCTCGCTTTCTGAGTAAAACGTCGATTCTGGCTTGGGTTCGAAACCTAAGCAGTACTACGCAGATTTATAAAAATCTTGTCTGCAACCCACCACACACAATTTTCCAATCCGGCTTGCAACCGCGGAATCTTAATGCTAAAAACCTTTTCTGGAATTTCTGTCGTTCGGATTCGACGTTAAACTGTGTTTCTACCTTATCACTGAAGAGAAAAACATGGCAGAAAAGGGGCTGCTGCCCATCAGTAAGACAAAAAGGCTGTCAATGATGAAGCTGATAGAAGCGAAGGATCAATTGAGACTGGAAAGGAAGTACTCTTTCACAATTCCTGAAAAGGAACAGTGGAAGCGGAACGAGATACATCTCCCACAAGGCTCCATAATCTGCTACACGGACGGGTCGCGTACAGCTAGCAGAGAGTCGGCGGGAACCGGAGTTCAGCTGGAGAACCGAGGGATACAAAAGAATTTCGCATTCGGGAAGTATACCACGGCCAAGAAGGAAGAGGTTATTATATCAGACGTCGTACAAGTAGTATAGATCTGCTCCGATAGACATGCGGCGCTCATCTGTTCACTCAGGACGAGGTCGGCCCTCGTCCAGGAATATGGAGACGCTCTTAAAGAACCCGTAAGCTTAAAAGAAGTAAAACTGGTCTGAGCACCGGACACTGTGGAATCCCTGGCAACAAGAAGACAAATAAGCTTGCCAAGCTAGGAGCCGGGGAAACGTGCCTGGGGCCGGAACCCTTTCTAGGTTTTTCAATGGAATATATCACGTCATCCCTAATCGAATGGGCACACATGAGGCTGAAGGATGAATGAAGAAGACTCAGAGGATGTAGACAGCAAAACTCTTTACAGCCGGTCCGGGAAAATCGAAAGTGGTCTGGTTATTGGCTAAAAGCCGACTGACTCTTAATCTACTGATAGGAGTCCTCAAAGGGCACTGAAGCTCAGAAGATACCTAAGCCTACTAGGTGTAGACGACCCACTATATTCAGGCTTGCAGAATGCAGCAGGAAACCGCCTTCCACGTCCTAGGATAATGCGAGGCGCAAGTTTTCGGGGCAGCAACGCTTCATAAAACAGAGTTGAGTTCTCTCGCATGCATGGACACCCTAGCATTCATTACAATGTCAAAGTGGCAGAGGAGGTAGGAGAAGAAGAGACAGAGGGTGGTGATGATTGAGAGGATGCCAGGGGTTAGTAGAAAAAGTCTATAGAGGCCTACTTGCTGGGCATCTTAGGTCCCCCCATATCTACTGCATCTAGTATATTCCACCAACAAGATAGTATTGCAACGAATGACGAAAGGCCTTAAGATAATAGCCACAATCTAAATTTTAAATATTTCCAATTGATGAGATACAATGTGAAACACACTGCTACAGCGCATACAATACAAGATACCCGAAAAAAGAGAAGTGTGAAGGAGGATAATATAATGGTTATCAGAATGTGGTTTACATCAAGAAGCAATCTGGTTCGAATTTCTAGAAAAAAAATAAGGATAGTCGCAATGATCATAAACATCCTAAACGGGTAGGCACCAGACGAAGAAGATAGAACCAGACACCTGGTTTTTGTGTAGCAAATCACTAAACCTAAACATTTTTAAAATGCATGAACAGTTTGAAAAGGAAACCGATTAATAGATAAAAAGCAATATAGTGGGTCTTAGAGGCTTTATATAAGTTAGTTCCAATCCTGAAAGTCGTACACAAGAAATATTTGTCTTTTTCTTAGTAGTAGTTTTTTAAACCCAGCTGTATTCTTCAATACAGTGTTGTCTTACGAAATAAACAATAAAACCCGTCGTCGAAGGAAAATTTCCTCGAAAAATAGATATAGGGGAGAGTTGGGTAAAACGGGATACCTAGTGCAACAATATTTGTAACTTCTTAAGGAACAAAATTATCTGGTAATTTTTTTCCTGATACTAAAGCACATTCACGCTTTCATACAACGTGGAAATTTATTCAGATATTAATGCGTAACCGAAAAAATACTGTTTTTTAGATAGGTACTGTCAAGTATCCTATTTTGGCTACCTAGTCGGGTAAAACAGGATATTAGTAGTCATTGAGTGTGAAATTCAGAGATAGTTTGTACCCCCAGTGAAGTAAGAAGATTACACTACGAGTAGAAGGAAATATCTTTATTTTCATACTAATAAAACTAATTGTTCATTACAGTAGATGCAGACTACGTCTTCTGTTTTGTCTTCTTCATTTGAACTATTATCTTCCGTTGTGATTCGTTCCTTTGCCTTTAACTTTTTTGCTTTTGATTGTTTAGCGATTTTCTCTTTTGCTTTCTTGTTTCCACGGTTCAAGTGAAGTTGAGGCTTTCCGCTACACTGTGGATTACAAGACTCCTTTAGATCCCTTTTATAAGGCGACGATGTTAGAATAGCAGTTTTACCTGGCCTCTTATCATTAGGGTTAATTTTCCTATGGCTATGGGGAATTGGAACAACTTGCTCAGGTGAAACTATAAAATTCGTCTTCTTACATGTTGCCTTATTGTGTGAAGTGTCGGACGATGAGCATGAAGGAGTCGCATTTGCATAAAACTGTGTAGAAGAAATGGGGCCGGCTTCTTGGTATGAAGTTCTAAGTGGCGTTTCATGAATTACTTCTTTTCCAAGTCTTGGTGGTGGAGTAACTGGTTGTGATCTATATTTTGTATTTTCAAGGCTGTCTTCCAGAGCCCGATTTGTTGTTTCTGCTGGCTCAAACATCCATTCTGGAAATACATCTGGATTTACTGGACAAATTCCTGTTTTACGAAAGCCATTAACAGCGGTTTGGATGCTAGCAGCCTTCATGAACGCATCGCCAAATAGTTTTCCAATCTGTGAGATAGTAACAGGTCGGCCTGGATGTTGCTGCATCCACCTATTAACTTTTGAACTATAATATGTGTTCAATGCCGCCATGAAGCTCACGTCCAGCGGCTGCAAGCGATGGGTAGTATGTGGAGGAAGACAATATAACATTATTTTCTGACGCCTTTTCAATTTGTGGTAGGCGTTTAGTGTACGTTGCATGCCCATCTAAGAGCAAAAAAACATGGTTGTCGTTGGACGGTCTGGAAAAATGAATAAAGTTCTCGAACCACCTTACGAAGATGTCCTTCTGCATTCATCCAGAAGAATGGTAAGCAGCTGTACTGCCGAGCTGTACATTGTCCAGAAGCTCAGGTTTTCCCTTACTCGGGGAAAAACGAACATTGGTGGCATGAACAGTCGTGTAGCGCACATGCGAATTTTCAGTGTGACAAGAATCCCACATTCGGCTGAAGATATATTGCCACTTGCCTCTTTCCACGCAATGCTAAACATTTCGAACGCTTTTTTGGAACATTCATTATACCGGTCTCATCTATATTATAAATGCCGTCAGGAGTTAACTTGTATTTTTCATATGTTTCGCAAAGCAGCGTGAAACATTTTTCAACGGCAGGCCTATTTAAACCCATAGCTCTAGCAGGTGGGGTAGGTTCTGATGTTCGCAGTGTAATCATTGCATTTCGTTTTAGAAAACCGTACAACCAAGCTTTCCCGGCTTTTTTCTTGTTTTCATCATGGTGTGTTAATCCGTTACGGGTTGCAAGTTCAAAAGCTAAACTTCGTAGGTCGCTTATTGAGAAACCAAAGAGACGAGCCTCAATAGCTAAGATATATTGTGCCATTTCAGATTCTTGTTCTGCAGAAAAAACTGCCTTATAACGTCCTAAACCTTTTCTAGAGGACAGTTCTAGAGGAAGTACACCTCCTTTCTCCTTTTTAACCCTTGCTTCTAGGGTAGTGCGAGGAACCTCATATTTTTTGGATGCTTTAAGGTATCCTATTCATCCCTCCAAAACATCTTCGACTGCCTGGTGCATACAATCTTCATTCCACGACTGCCTGTTCGTCTTTGTTTTGTATTTTCCCATTGTTTAAAGCAATCAAGGAAGGCATTTCAATTAAAATTCCGTTCCGGCACTGAAATTAGTCGGTTGGGCAAAACAGGACAGTATTCCTTTTTGACCGTCCGTAAGGTATCCGGTTTTACCCACCTAAGTTCAAATATGTAATTGATCGAATTATCGATATTTAGGAATATTGTTTGTAAGGTACAGTACCTGTTGAATTAGTAAACTTATCTTTTTGGGTTTTGAAAGACCATTAAAATTACCCTAACTTTGTATTTTCTTTATTTTAAATTAGATAGTGAAACGTTTGAAGTTGAACACAAGAATGATCCCTTGCTCCTCGTCGGAGCAACCTTTTTTCCCTTAAAGATGCTCGGGGAAAGCACCCGAACAATCCCAAAGTAACCACCATTTCAATACACGACTGAACAGTACCGAATAACTGATCTATAGTATTATAAGATTATTACAATTTACTCACTTGCAACGTATTAATACGTTTTACCATGTAAAAATATTTACAATTGTAGCACTGACAAATTTACTGTAACCACACTTTTCAGATAAACTGCTTTATTTGCGCACAAACTAACTTTACGTATTACAGTCAGTTGCCTTTTCTACAAATATCCAATGTGTCGTTATTGCAATGGTGAGCAGGGAGATGGCCCAACTTATTAAAAAAAAAAGTTGGGTATCCTGCTTTTCCAGACTAACCCGTTATGGCGAACTTTCCCCTACTAATAAATATGCATAACCATGCAGCTGAAAATTAAACAGATGTGTTATTTTTTTTTGGTTATTAAGTTAATAAATATACAAATTTCTTAATATTTATATACGCCTTACAAATCTAATTTCTACTGTTTTGGTTTTTGTGTGAAAGTACAACAATGGGTAAACGATACCGTCATTATTGACTCTATTGATTGTATTTGCTCTGCAATTAGCTTGGTTAATTCTGGCACTCAAGTGAAGTGGGATACAGTGATAGCCAATATGTGTACAGCAGCAATTAATTGAAATTTGATGAAACGTACAAACAAAGTGTTGATTTTTACTCTTGGTATACTTAAAATGCCATCCACATAAAAATAACTTAAGATTTTGTATACAAATAATATTAAATAATATAATAATGTATAATATATATATATATATATATATATATATATATATATATATGCTGTGGTTGGTTTCCAGGAATTCTTCCGCGTAGCAACTTCTTGGTCCTGGGACGGACCGGGCTGGTTGTCTTGACGACGTTTCGGCAAAGTCACATTTGCCATCTTCAGGTCTTGTCGGATAACTTTCTGCT